>JAJMLH010000017.1:0-267081 GCA_030569615.1 Ogataea rishiriensis | reverse complement strand
ATCTGACGACTCTTTTCTGAATGTAACTATGTCCATGGAGGGAACTTGGGGGATAATAACTGGTCTTTTCTGATCAACAGGGGAGCTCCTCTGTGGATCTCGTCAAGACTGGGCAGGACATAGTAACAAACAGAAGAGTCGACTTATCGATGATGACATGGGGGAGCAATTCAAGTTGTTGGCTGACGAGCAGCCTAATGCCAGTCTGAGTACTTGGAGATGTGTAGTTGAGCCAGGTCCTAGAAGGTTCCAACTGAGGCGAGCATGAAGGCACACCGTGGGTCGGTTTGAAGGAGACGCCACTGGGGTTAAGGGTACGAGCCAGCCGGTAATAGGGCTGTTCCAATTCGGGGTGATGTGGGGTTTGGAGGGGGGCTGTGTGGAAGCGAGACTTCGTTAGAGGTGTTTTGATTCTGAGTTACCAGCGATTGATCGAAGCTGTTCTAGTGGAAGATAGACGTAAGAGAGGCACCGTAGACAAGCTTGGATTCTGTTCTTGGGAAGTTGCCATTTTGGATCGAAAACGTTGGAGAAAGCTGTTGTACTGTCTGGGCACTATATCTGGTAGGCACTAGTTGTTGTGTGGATGCTAAGTTTGAGTGTTGTTGAGTTCCCCAAAATAAGTGTTGTTTTTGTTTGCTGATGCTAAGAGTACCGAGCATCGTTGCTCATTTCATTTTATATATGGTGATTATCAGATTTCATGGGTCTTTTTATATCAATTGGTACGTAGACGTATTAAGCATTAATTGCACACGCGATTGACTCCCAATTATGGTGCACTTTCACATGTTGTAACAAGAAAATGGAAAATGAGGCGTACAAAGGTCCCTAATGACGAGACCTTGTTCAAACTTTTGGATAGGGCATCTTCTGTAGAGTCATAATCAAATGGATATAAATGTCTAGTAGATTGGACCATTGACACCACTTTTGTTATAGGTGAAACTTTGTAGGCAGCTCGCGCCGCGTGTCCCCGTGGGAGTGTCCTCCCGTGGGTATGTTCTCGCGTGGGGCCAAGTACGAACCTCGCCTGGCTCCCAAACGGCAAAGAGCCGTAGTGCACCCAAGGCAGTGCTGCAGAAAGCACAATCTTGAACAATCCAAGAAACTAGCCAAGTTCGCCTTGAACAGACATATCTTTCCTTTTCGAAGCCCATACTCAAAGAATCAAACAAGATCGCGATACAGACAGAAGGAATGAGTCACGATGGAATGAACATAGAGGTACATCAGAGCGGTCAATCCCTTTCCTCTGACTTCCTTCAGTGTCTCTCAGTTGAAAGGTTTGAAGACTATGAGCAGACCAACCAGCTTCTTTCCAACACCCCTCCAAAGACATTAGCATCCAATGGACTGGCAATCTTAAATTTGAGCATCAGCAATCTTAGAACAGGTATAGGAGGAAAAACTATAATTGAATTGGTGATACATTCAGCCGTTGGCGGCTCTGGAGTTGGTGTAGCTGGTGGCTCGAAAAAGGGCAAAAAGGAGAGATCATCCAGCACCAAAGATAAACCATCAGCATCATCTTCTGGTAGCACATCTTTGATGGACGTTGGAGACTTCAAGGTTGGTGACATTGTAAAGCTGGACAATTATTCGAAGACCAACAACTCCAGTAAACTAATGAACTCTTCCAAAAAGGATGATAAAGTCGAACATGACCAAGGTTCGCTCATAATCGATGGTGTGATTACATCCGTCAGTGACAGACAGGTGAACATGGCAGTAAACTTTGATTCCTCTACTGCCGAAGGGTCAAGAATTGAGGAAAAACTGTACTCACTGTATGAAAGTGACTCCAAGTTATGGATTGTTAAGATGAGCAACGCCATAACATACAATAGAATGGAGTCCACCATGAGGAAATTAGGAGAGATGAAAGCTCACGAGTCCAATGACATCATGAAGCTGTTACTGGGAGAGTCCAAATTTATCGGGCCCTCTTTTTCTGCTTTGGAGTCCAACAAAAAAAAGCTAGAATGGCTGAACAATGGCTTGAACGAATCTCAAAGAAATGCGGTGAACTTCAGCATGATGGCAAACTTAAGCATAATCCACGGACCTCCAGGAACAGGAAAAACCAGTACGTTGGTTGAGCTGGTCAAGCAGCTCCTATTGCAAAGACGAAAAGAAGGAAATTCAAAGAAGATTCTCATATGTGGCCCTTCCAACATATCCATTGACACTATATTGGAGCGATTAGGTTCCTTTTTCCCCAAGGAAAAGTATACGAAATTGGTGAGAATCGGCCATCCGGCAAGAATTTTACAACGAATTTTGAAACACTCGTTGGATTTGATAGTTGAAGATGAGTCAAGTGAAATTTTACAAGGAATATTGGGCGACATAAATCAACTAATCAAGAAGACAAAAAAGACAAAAAGTTACAGAGAGCGCAGAGCAATACAGCAAGAAATCAAGGAGTTAAAAAAAGAGTTGCGATTCAGGTCAAGAAAAGCCATCAGTGATGCACTCACGAGCTCAGAAGTGATATTGGCAACATTACACGGATCTTCCTCTAGGGAACTAGTCAACTGTATTAGAGACGCTGGAGGCGAAGGTATAGTAGATACCTTGATTATCGATGAAGTTTCTCAATCGTTGGAGCCCGCTTGCTGGATTCCTTTGATGTATCATCAAAACTTAAACAAGCTGATAATTGCAGGTGACAGTAAACAACTCTCACCCACCATCAAGACCAAACAAAACACCAAGGTAGTCAAAATGTTAAGTAGGACGCTGTTTGATAGGCTTGTCTCATTGCACAAGAATCACGATGAATTTACTTGTTTCTTGAACGTTCAATACAGAATGAACGAGAAAATAATGAGGTTTCCTAGTGATGAGTTATATGGTGGCAGATTGGCTGCTGATAAGTCGGTCAAAGACGGGAAAGTTATCGATCTACCACAGGTCACAGAAACCAATGATGATACAGCCGAAGAAATTATATGGTATGACACTCAAGGTGATGACTTTCCTGAGATGGATTCGACTAATGAGAATGGTGGTGCCTCAACACTGCTTATGTCTTCCAAATATAACGATGGCGAATGCCTTCTTGTTTTGAAGCATGTCAAGGCCTTGATTGAGGCAGGGCTGCACCAGGATGATATTGGAGTAATATCCCCTTACAGCGCTCAAGTATCCAAGATCCGATCACTTTTGAGAAACGGGGTACTTAACGAAGAGGTTCTCGTTGACTCGCTGGATCTTAAATTGTTTGATATGATTGAGGTAAGTACAGTTGATGGATTTCAAGGCAGAGAGAAGGAGGTGATTTTACTATCTCTCGTAAGGTCCAACGACTCGAGGGACGTCGGATTCTTATCCGATTACAAAAGATTGAACGTTTCAATCACCAGATGTAAAAAGCAGCTATGCGTTATTGGAGACATGGAAACATTGAGGGAGAGCGGAGTCCCATTTTTGAAAAAATGGTCTGACTGGTGTGAAAACAACGCTGATTTACGATACGTGGATATCGGAGATCTATACTAGAGATTTCTATCTCGAAATGATATATTAAATTACAGATTTTTTTGACAACTGACCAGATGCTTCTGTCAATTGGTAGGTAGCCATAGCGAGACTTCAGTATCAGCTGCCGTGAACATACAAAACTTAGGGTTGAACAGTACTATCCTAGGTAGCGTCTTAGTACTATTTGGCAACCGCACGAGAGGGACTATTTCAACAACGGAGCTGGCGTTTTGCGCACCAGCCAATTGTTTTAAATTCCAAACCAAAATGGAGCCATCCCCGTTCCCACCATAAACAAAATCACTGTCGGGAGACACGGTCAGGTTACCTGTATCTGGATAGTCTCTCACAACAAGCGGAAGCTGTTTGGACAACACTGCCACCAACGTTAAGTTGATTGAATCAAGTATAAAGTGCTTTGGGGAATTTTTCAGTGTCAGGAGTATGTGTTTTCCATCATTTGTAAATTCAACCTTAGTGACAGCGAAATCTCCCCTACCGCAATACGCTTCAAAACTCGAAGTGAGATCCAAAGAGCAGATGTGACTCTCATTGAGCTTATCCATCGAGTGCAGCTTGATAGTATTTGTGTGTCGACTGAACACGGCAACAACAGAATTTGAGGGATCTATCGCTATGCTGTTGCTAACATCATCAGTGTTCACCACCGCTTGACAATTGGAGCTTCGTAAATCCCACAGCCTCACGGTCTTATCAATAGAACAACTCACAAATGTATCACTCGAGTAAGACATCTCCAGTCCCGTCACTTGCTCCGAATGTCCCCTGAAATATCTGATAAATGAATTATCTGACAAGGAAAGGAATCGTATAATGTCATTCTCCTTCGTAGAGACAAAAACACAGTTCTTATTGTCGCGATTGGGAAACTTTGCCAAATGACAACCGTATTTCTTCGAATACGTTGACTTGAGATGCTTTCCTCTTGTCATATCATAAAGCTGAATCGACTCATCAGTTCCAGCAGATATCAAGTACTGACCCGAGTGGTCATAGTCCAGAGACGTTATTTGGGTATAGGGCTGATGAGAACGAAGGAGCTTTGAAGGTCGAAATGATGTGACTAAATCTGACGTTATCGGAAAAGCAGAGCTCATAGTTCATCAGTTGTTGTAGGCAAGAACTATGAAATTCGAGATTTTTGCTTAAGCGGGCATCTGTATTTGTCAATCAAGTCATATGTTCGAAAACAAATACGATCATATAACTCATGATGATGGCCTTAGACTGAAAAAATCACCACAGCATCCAACCAGGGGCAGTGTACGCGTCTCAACTATCAGAATCAAAAGCACTCGCCGCTCCGCTTGAACTTGATAACGATGATGATACCAATTAAAATTACTCTTGATTACACTTGCTCTTGTTCTTGCTCTTACTCTTCAACTGCACAACAAGCTACACATGCTATCTCACGTATAAGGACTGGGCCACTGCAACTCTTATCGCTTCAACGCATCCTCAGCAAATCACCTTTGGGTAGATTGCTAATTGTTCTATAAACTATCAAGAGATGGTTACAGCTGGTAGTTTTCAGCCATCCTCTCTCATCAACCACTCCCAATGCAACTCAGATTTTACGCGAAGTGAGAGACTCAAAACATTTCCAGGCTCATCGGAATCAACATCAAGCTTGTCGTCAAGTTCAGGGCCAGATTTTACAGTGCCCGAGGCCCATCTTCCAAAATCATCAATCCAACCCTCCTCGGAGCAAGAGCTTCCACTCTCCAACATCGATACAAGCATCGATTCTCATACAGCACGAACAATGCAATTACCGTCTTACAGAGAAGTTACAACAACTGATCGAGTTATAGATGAAGGTCTTGCCAGTACAAGTAATTCCCGAAGTGGAATACATTTGAGGGCGAATGATACTAGTGGTAGGGAGCGAAGCTCTAATACCAGCAATGCATCCACCCACTCTCTGTCCTATAATACACTACCAGAGCAACACGACAAAGAAGTGGAAGGAGAAGAAAAACATCAGCGACAACGAAAACTTTCGTCAGGTTCACCGAATTCGAATACCGAATCTCCTCCAGGCTCCACTAGCCACATACCATCATCAAAGCATCAAGGAGGTAACACTGGCATGACATTATGGAGGCTTCTCATGATTGAGCTAAACATTCCCAGTCTGAAGAGTAGCAGTTCTCCTGTTTCGAATGTTTCTTCAGAGGACTCTCATGTTAACTCTGAGCTTTTGCTTAATTTTGTAAAGCTACCATTACATTTGGAGAGTTTTATGGCTTATGGACTGATATATTGTCTTATCGTATTTTTGAAGATGTTGACTGTTGTGCCGCTGAGGTTTGCAATTCATTCGTATGCCTACATCAGGAACTGTTTCAATCACAGCACTGAACGTGGCATCAAGACTAACCTACGCATCTTTATGAGGGTGAAAAATGATCTTATCACCGTTGCACTGATTGCCACCACTCTATTATTACTAAAAGATCTTGATTCGAGCAGGATCTATCACAATATCAGGTCAGGAACGGCAGTTAAACTATACTTCATGGTTGGGGTGCTTGAAATAGCTGACAGGTTGTTAAGTGCAATTGGACAGGACATTTTAAAGATCTTGTACCACACAGATATATTCACAGAGAATGAAAAGATTAACTACAGGAACCTTTCCAAGTTTTCTGTTGTCACTGGTATCACCGTTTGTTATCTTGCAGTACACTCATATGTTTTAGTGAACCAAGTGATGGCCTTGAATGTTGCAATCAACTCATATTCAAATGCATTGTTAACTTTGATATTATCCAACCAATTTGCCGAGTTGAAGGGTTCTGTTTTCAAAAAGAGTGAGAGGGAAGGGCTATTTCAAATATCATGCGCAGATCTAAATGAGCGTTTCCAACTATTCATGATGTTGCTCATAATTGCATCCAGAAACATTTTCCAGTTATGCACGAACACTTCCAACACTGGTTTCTTCTCCAGCCTAAAGCCGAATTCATGGTATACGCAAATAACTTTCTCAAAAAGCTTCAATGATTGGCTTGGGCTTCTAATGGGTCCGATACTGATAGTGATAGGATCGGAGTTACTGGTCGACTGGATCAAGCATTCGTATATCACAAAGTTCAATAGGATCAAGCCCACAATATACGACAGATATATGAAAGTGCTTGCCACAGATTACATTGATAGTTTCAAAGCCAATTTATCGGCATCTCAAAATGGGGGCGACGAATACCCTGAGATGCTTTTGAGAAGAACAGGAATACCGTTGTTCACAATCACTATTGTTTTCACAAAGATGACTATTCAACCTTGGTTGAAATATTTTATTTTTGACGAAGACGGTGGTTTCAGTTTTGCTGGACTAATGGTGGTACTTTTATCCTATTCGCTAGTGATATTTTTGAGGATGATACTCTCTTTGATCTTACTACAGTGGTCCAATAAGACCTTGAGATCAACAGCGCACGCGGACAAACTTCATCCCCTTTCAGAGTATGTCAAGGGTGATCCTAATGTCTCATTGACAGAGCTCAGTGGGCATAAAAGGCGGTTGGTTTACGAGAACGGAGAGGTTGTCCCTCCTTCTTTGGAGGACCTCAGAATTTCTAAGGCTCTAAAAAATGCTGAGACCAATGTCGACACTTTGAGCTCTGTTGTCAGATTTGATATGGCAGACAAAAGGATATGGTGAGTGTATAAACATGATCGCAACTCAGTGCAATATGATGTGTTGAACATATATAGGTAATCTTTATAGTACAAAAATACGACAGTTCGCTAGCATTTTACGAAAAAAAGTTTGATGATAATGAAGGAAGTTTCTTCCACAGTTAAACAGAAGATGTAGATGAGGCTGAAGCCGATTTGACTTTCTGCCAAGTAACAAAGCAATTGAACAGTTCCACTGTAGGTTTGGCATCACTGTTACAGATTCTTAAAAGATCATGGCTGCCTCTTGCAAACTGTCTGGGTAAATCAACAGGCACTTCACCGCCTCTATCAACCAACAAGCACCCTGTGGCAATCTCCGGCACCCCTCATATATTTTATGCAGCAGCGCATGTAGGCTGTTTTTCAAAGTGGAAAGATTCAAATGCAAACAATAGATTGAAGAAACTCTTCAGCATCAGTGAAAAAAGTTGCCATTCGATAAAAATCTCTTTCAGTCCAACAACCAACAACATATTATATCTTTATATCGAAGCTTTGATCAAATATGCCGGAGGAATTAACACCTCTCATCAAAGACTTGCCTGCAAACGAACAGTCGTACCAATCTCTAAATGAGAGTCATGGCCCATCCTCTCAGCCCGAGTCAACCCAAGACGAACTAAGTATAAAGAATGAGGCTCCAATAACACTTCTATCGGAATCAAAATTGATCTTCAAAACAGGATCCCCTTTGATCATTGCATTTTTCCTACAATACTTCCTCTCGGTTGCTCCTTTGCTTGTCATATCACGTCTTTCGACCCTTGCACTTGGTTCTGCATCATTGGCAACGATGTACATGAATATCACATACCTTGGAGTGATTCAGGGGTGTGTCACGGCAGTTGACTCGTTTGCACCACAGGCATTTGGTGCTGGGGATCTGAAGGGTGTTGGGGAGGTGGTTCAAAAGAATCTTGTGGTCAACATATTGCTGTTAATCCCTATGATGTACATGTGCTGGTTTTCTGGACCTATTTTGGGCTACTTGCAGCCCGATCCTAACTTGGCTGAATTGGCCCAGTTGTATTTGAGAGTGGTGACTTTTGGAGTTCCAGGACTTTTGATATTTGAACTTGGTAAGAGGTACTTGCAAGCTCAAAAGATCTTCCATGCGTCCACCTACGCCTTACTGGTGGTTGCACCGTTGTCCTTGATGGGAACCTATGTGTTTGTTTTTGTTCTTGACTTTGGATTTATTGGTGCCCCTATAGTTGTCACTTTATCCTACTGGTTGATGGCTGTCTTTTTGATGGGCTACATCATCTTTGTTGATGGATCACAGTGCTGGGGAGGATTCAGCAGAAAGGCAATGTTTACGGGAATATACGAGCAGCTCTATCTTTCCATTTGCTCCTTGGTGGCTGTCGAAGCTGAGTATTTTGCATTTGAAGTGATGTCCTTGGCTGCTGCCTATTTTGGTGAGGTTCAGTTGGCCGTCCAGTCTATCTGCTCTGCCGCCGGATCACTTATCTTCCAAGTTCCATTTGCTTTAGCATGTGCTGTTGCTACCCGTATTGGTCACTTGATAGGTTCTGGAGATAAAGACAACGCAATAAGGTCGACACATATGTGCATGATTGGTGCTGTAATCTTGGGACTCTTCAACTTTTCTTTGTTGATGGTGCTGATTGTTCCAATCACAAAGATTTTCACCGATGACCAAGAAGTGGCATCCTACTGCTACAAGATTTTGCCGATATTGTTCTTTACCCAATGTTACGATACTTTGAACGTCACTTCTGCTGGTCTGTTGAGGTCACAGAGAAGGCAAGACATCGGTTCGATGATGAACCTAGGTTCTTACTACCTCATAGGAATGCCGTTGGCCTACCTTTTGGGTTTCAAGATGGGATTCCAAGTCGCAGGGATGTGGATTGGTTTGACCATTTCAGTGTTTTTATTGACGGTAATGGAGACCTATGTTCTACTGAGAACAGACTGGGAGAAAGTGATGGAAAACGGCCAGGGAGCTGAGGAGGATGCTGATTTTTACTAGCTTGTAATTAGTTTAATCCCCAATTGAGTCATTTTATTAGCATCTATTTATCAGAACTGTGTATCTTGGCCCAGTTCACTATTGTTTGGAGATAGCTGTAGAAAGAAACACTTGGAGAGTTCTCAATGCATTGTCTTTGGACATCTTCCAAGGTTTTGATACTGTAGGAGAGTGAAATGGCTTGGAAAGAAGCAAAGTAGCCGCCTCCATTGGACTGATAAGAATTGGCATGTGAGGCTTGCCGAGCCACATTTTTCGGCTTTAAAAGTGGGTTCTTGGGACTCATCATGTGCCTCTGTGCAAGCCGAGCCGCGAACCCCACACACACTTCGGGACATTCGATGCTTATCTGAGTGTGCTACGCTGCTCACCTGCTTTTGGGCAATTACATCCAGGGAGTTTCAACCAAACTGTGTATAATTTGCCATTTCCACACGTCAATCAAGGATGATGGCTTCAGAAATTGATGTGAAACCTGCTAAGAAGACCTGACGCTGCTATGGCTTCGTCTGCCTCCTTTCTTTTCTTTTTGGAAAGATGGCACTAATAATACCAAAGGGTCTCACTAGAGGCTTTCTATGAAGACTAAAGGATTGACACCACAGTTGGGTAACCTGTTTTGAATGGCATACCGACAAAACCCACAGCTCTGTCTATTACTAATCATCGAAAGGGTTCGCCTTCTCATAGCCACTTGGTTTTGGCATATAAATATGAGGAATCCAAAGGTGATACTCGACTGATCTGGAATACTAGACTTTCATTTATTTGCAGAATCACTCATCAGAAAACAAACACTGTTATCTATACTCCCATCTCAAAAAATGTCATCAACCAAAACCGCTACTCTACAACTAAAGGCTGAACCTCCACAGACCTTGGACCAACAGGTTGAGGACCTCATCAGATCTCAACAGAACTTGGTCATTGGTTCAACCAACTTCAGGGAAACCTCTTCTTTTGGTCCTGACTTGGAAGGCTTGAAGATTCTTCCTGAACAGGCAAGGAAGAGATTGATCAGTTCTGGAATTGACATCTCAAAGGGATACCCGGAAAGACCAGATCAAGCCAAGGTTCCAATCTTCAAGGATGAAGTTTTGAAGATTAGAGATGATGTTTACCCTTACGTCGAAAGGGGTAAGAATGCCGATCCTGAAAAGAAGGCGTTGTTTGGTGCCGCCAAGGAGGTTATCGACTTGACCAAGCATGTTGGTACCGAAATTGTTGGATTGCAATTGGAAGATTTGACAGACAAACAGAAGGATGAATTGGCCTTGTTGGTTGCCGAAAGAGTTGTTGTCTTCTTCAGAGATCAAAAGTTAAGCATTGGCAAGCAATACGAGCTAGGTGAGTATCTAGGTAGAGTTGAAAAGCATCCTCAAACTACCCAGGTTACTGGTTTGCCTGGTACCACTGTTATTTGGGTCGACTACAGAAGACAGTTCGTTGGTGCTCCATTGACTTTCAAGAGCTCCAACTATGGTAACTGGGATGTTTTGAGATATGGTGCTGCCGGTAATCAGGTTTGGCACTCAGATCTAGTCCATGAGAAACAACCAGCTGGTTACACTCATTTGCATTTGGACACCATTCCTAATGTTGGTGGTGACACTCTCTGGTCCTCTGGTTACGGAGCATACGACAAGTTGTCTGATGAACTGAAGAAGTTCTTAGACGGAAAGCAGGCAGTTTACACTTCTGCCCATAGGTACTTGGAAAGAAGCGACCCATTGAGTGGCCCATCTCCTATCGAAAGAGTTCATCCAATTGTTAGAACTCATCCTGCTACCGGTTGGAAATCTTTGTATGTCAACAGAGGTATGACCAAGAAGATTATTGGCTTGACCCCGGTCGAATCCGATATTCTTTTGAACTACTTGTTTGACGTTTATGAGAAGAACATTGATATTCAGGTGAGATTCAACTGGAAGCCTACAGTGGAAGGCTTGGGTACCTCTGCCATTTGGGACAACAGAATCTCTCAGCACAGAAACGTCTGGGATCACGAAGGTGAAGAGCCAAGACACGGTACTAGAGTCACATCCTTGGCAGAGATTCCACACTTTGATCCAGACTCCAAGTCCCAAAGAGAAGCCTTGGGTTTGCACTTGGATTGAAGACAGCTGCTGAACTATGATAGATACATGGTCTGGAATTATGTGTTGCCTTCTACTTTTAAATAGCACTTTGAAGTGTTCCTTACAACTTTTGTTCTGTACTCCTTTGATTCTTTTTTTTTCGCAGAGTTTATGTACACCCAAAATAAAAAACTGTTTTCTTTTTCATCTCTGAAGGTTTGATTTCATCAATGGTATGTTAGTAAGCTTCATGGTTAGAGTTGCCAGTGTAACGTTAGTTGTCAGAGTAACCGTGCTTCCAACTCCAGACTGTGCCAGGTGCTGCTTGTCCAGAGGCGTGCGTCCTAAAGTAACAACAGTGGCTCAGCCGACGAAGACGCGATAGAGCATGCCTCACACTAACAGAAACAGGGGCCAGCTGCGGCTCGAGACCAACTCTGTGGCTACAAATTAAGGGGAGTGACATGTAAATCGAAATCATTCTCATAGTGCAAAGACCCGTGAGTTTGGTCTGATCTTTTCTCCACATTTTCATAGATAAAAACAAAGCCAGACTAAACATCAGCGATGGGCATCGTATTGCATCGGGGCACTTGGCATTGCGCTTATTCAAACTAATGCTTGTTTATCCATTGGCTCGGTTGTTCTGGGGACTTTTGTAACTGCACGAGATTGGACTGGGTTGGCACTTAAATAAGTCACCTTTTCATCCTCTAATTGTTTGTTCTCGAGTCTTAACCGGTTGAAGTGAAACGCTTGGCCGAGCAATAAAGTACAAGAAGTTTGAATCCAAGTGAACAATATGACGTTTCCAGAACTCAAGTCTATCAAATCTGTTGCAGTTGTGGGAGTGGGATCAAGCGGTGCCGCTACACTGAAGGCCTTGGTAAGTGAGGGTGCTTTCAACAGGATTGTGGGTTTTGAGAAAAGACCTCAAGGAGGTGGAATCTGGAACTACACACCGAAAGTGCTCGAACTGTCTGAGTTGGACGTTCCCTCGATCGACCCTCACAACAAACTAGTGGGACCCGTTCAAGTCAATGACAACGAGTACGTGTGGAGCAGTGCCGTCCATGACCTCTTAGAAACCAACACGCCTCATGAGTTGATGCACTACAACGGATTTGACTTTCCAAAGGGTACCCCACTCTTCCCTTCAAAGGAAACCGTGCTCGAATATGTGAACACCTACACGAAAGATGTGAGCCAGTACATCAGGTACAACACCAACGTCATAAGTGTGAGAAAACTGAAGAATGGACAGTGGGAGATTACTTCCAGAGCGGTGAACGCTGAAACAAAAGGTGGTATGGTTTCAAGTAGCACGACGCCAGACCAAGTTGAAATCTTCGATGCTGTCTTGATCTCTGCTGGCCATTATGATTTGCCATTCATACCAGATAGAGGTGGCTTGGCAGAATGGAAACAGAAATACCCAAACTCCATAACGCATTCAAAAGTCTTTAGGCATTGGAGAGAATACGCCGATACTAAAGGTTCCATCATCGTTGTGGGAAACTCTGTTTCAGCATTGGACGTCTCCCATCAATTAGCGACAGAGTTGAACAGAGTGATTTATCAAAGCACAAGAAAAGAGCCCAATAAACCAGAGTGGGCTTCTGAGCTCATCGATTTTATCCCAGATATCAAGTCAGTAGATGCAGAAACAAAAACTGTCACGTTAGTTGATGGCTCCATCATAGAGGGTGTTGATCATATCATCTTCGCCACTGGGTTCTTGAGACACTTTCCCTTCTTGAAGGAAATCAATGAATCTGAAAAGCCGTTGATTACAAATGGTGCCAGGGTTCACAGACTTTACAAACATATGTTTAGTATTGATCACCCAGGATTGGCATTTGTACTACTTCCTCGTTACATTCTTCCTTTTAGAACGGCAGAGATTCAAAGTTGCTGGATAGCTAGAGTCTTGAGTGGCAGGTTGCAGCTTCCATCAATCCAAAAGATGGAAGAATACGAGGCCAAAGAGTTGGCAAGGAATGGGGATGGTCCTTCTTTCCACAATATGCTATGGCCGGATGACATCATATACTCGTTGGACTTGCTAAAGGATATCAACAATTCTATTGATCCTGAAAAGGGAATGGCCCCTTATGGCTGGCCAGAGGAGAGCATACGGTTGAGAGCCTTTTCCATCGAGATGAAAGGTGCCAACTCGCTATACGTACAGAAATATGGTAAATTCGCAATGACAGTGGAAGATTTGGAGTCAGTTGGATTCAAGCTAGGCGAATTCGATCGTGAGTTGATAGGGTTAGGAAAAAAAGTAGCAGATGCCAAATCTGCGGACCGTTAATGAGATTAGTTTTGAGTACATAGCATTGTGATTTATTGATTCAACTGAAGTATAGCAACAAGGATATGCAGCAAAAGATAGAAAAGAAAACTTGCGAGTAGTAAAACCTTCAATCAACCCAACTCGAAATGGTTTGATAACTGGTGTAAATCATCAACACGCATCCGACAGAGAATATGGTATAGTTGATCACTCTTGCAATAGCTGAAATATCCTCTTTAAAACACCTCAGGTAGAGTAATGGAGGATAAATGTAAATCAAGGGCACACAGGTGAAACTGCCAATCAAAGAGACAAACCTATCAAGGTCACTCGAACCAACATAGCCGATAAAGCACATTCCCAAGACAATGGAAACACGCACAACATTTTTCAACCATTTTATACCCACGTCTGACTTACCCGACATGATACCTTCATCGTTGATCATTCCATCCAAAATCAATGCCTCGCGCTGTTGTTTACCATTCAACTGCAACAATGGCTCCCTAGCTCCATGCTCTCTCAAGTTTGGTGATGACGGCGCGTTATTACCCATGGAATCATATGCACTTAGTGACTCCTGACTGGAAATGATGGATCTCGCCTGAGAGTCTCTTCTTATTTTATCTTTCCATGTCTTTCTGTTCGAGTGGAACAGATAGTTTTCAAAGATCTTGATTGCAGGGAAGAGTTGCAAAGGGGTGGAAAGCAATATCGCTATTGCGTAACATAGCTGAATTATGAGAGCCAAGGTATTGCGTGGGAAATTCATCAAGATCACTGTTTCGACATCATCACCGTAACTCATATAGCATATGCTCGATAACGTCACAAAGATGATCGTAACCGATGACATGACCATCAGTAGTAGCGTGTTAAACTGCTCTGGGTTTGCCATAGACTCCTGAATTGGAATGAGCAAACCAATTCCTTCATAAGCAAATACAGCAGTTCCTATAAATAAGGTCCACGTTTCACTCTTGAAGAAGGACACTTTGGGTGAAACTCCACCGATAATCAAATGGGCAGAGGAGCATGTGTAGATATACACCAACCCGAGTAGAATAAACGCATCTGCAATCAAGGCAGTAAAGCTTAACTTGCCTATGTTTCTGGTCAATGAAAGTGGAACAAAAATGAGCAATTGCAATAACATGAATATGCCTATTCCATAGTCCTTCGAAGTCACTGTGTTCGTGAGCTGTCTTAGGTTTTCTCCCACAAAGACAGCGTATGTACTGCTGAATCCCAGTTGGGACAGGGCCAAGGAAATCAAGATCAATAGCTGAAAGAAGGGACCAAACAGTTTCATTCCCAAGTCACCATAACCGAGGACTCCACTCCTCGAAGTTGACCTTATCAAAATGATGAAGCAGTAGTATGAAATGGCAGAAAAGAGAACAATCATAATGTTAGAAAATAGTAATCCACCGTTGGAGAATGCTCTAGGCAAAAATACAACACCAGTGCCGACAAATGCCTTCAACAATAGTAAAAATGCTTTACCTGTGGATATCTTCTTACCCTTGTGAGATTTCATTGCAGACGAATATTTTGCGGATTTTTTCAACTTGTTCAAGTTTCTGTGCTTTTGCAACATTCGTTTCGAGCCAGACAATAACTGGTATTGTAGGTTTGGAGCCAAATTTGAAGTCGATGAAGGAGTCATTGCCAATGGGGAGCCACCTGTCGATCCGAAGGAAATGTTAGACAATCTTCCTCTTCTTCCCGACTGGTACTGTTTAGTTGGGGATGAAACAGGGTACAATTGTGGCTGATGGGTATGTTGAGACAATAACAACGGTTGTGCTGACTGGTCCAAATCATCAGTTATAACTGCATCCTCTTCGTTTTCACTCACGTCGGCATCGCTCATTTCCGAAGTAGCTATGAGCGACTCTTCATCGCCATCATTATCCCCAATTGTACTGTAGTTATCTTCGGTCTCGTCGCCATCATCATCTTCCCTTAGATCTTCTCCCGCAAAATGTCCATATAGAGTGAGAAACTCAATGAAGTTTTTTGTGAAAAAATTGGGTCCTTTCAGCTTTGGTGTAGTGCGAAATCTATAATTGCTGCTACCATGGGCATCGAAGCTGTCCTCTGATAAGCTTTGCTGTTGTCTGATGTCTTCCAACTGTGTAGTTCTATGTTGTTTGGCAAGATAATTTCTTCTAAAGCCTCCAGGCAGTTGCATTTCACCAACTGACATAGAAAGTCCATCATCGTCTCCACCTGCATCCGCGATGGACAATGGTCCCCCATGGGCATCACTGGTTCTCCTACTTCTGGAAGATAGAGAAAGGGATCCAGAACTTGCCACTCTTCTCAGAGTAGATGAACCTTCCTTCTGATCGTTGACCCAGTTATATATTCCCCTTGTGATGTCACCACCTTGAAGCTTCAAAGAATCAAACTCTGTTCCCTCTGGAGAAGGTAAACCCGGAGGAGATTTGGTATTTTTCAAACCTCGATGCTTGTTGCTATTGGAGTCATCGTTAGTGGAGGTTGGTAAATCGTCAACGTGAGCCAAGTGCCTGTCAATAATCTTGATAACTTGAGGATCAGGATTTTCAACATCAACTTCCTGGTTGTTCCTTGATGGAAGACTATGCGTCGGCGTAAGTGCAGATGGTGTTGTACTTTCCGCTGTTCTATAAGTATTAAGTCGAGTGCCAGAAGAGCCTTTGAGTGAAGCAGAAGATGTAATCATGTTAGAAAGTATACTCTGTCTCCTGACTCTCTTTGACTGGTTTGCATTTGCCATGGTGGTATCAATCTGTGGTCCTACGCTAGTGACAGACGTAGATAGATCAGTTGGATTTGAGTTAGAAAAACTGTTGAAACCACCCTCTATCGTGACAGGCTCAGAAGCATCCACGTCGGACGTTGTAAATGAGCCATCCTCTTTGGAGGACGATGTGGGTTGTGCCTGCCTTTGATCTTGCTGTGACTGTTGCCTCTGTTGATCTTGCTGAGATGAGGAAGCCTGTGCTGGATTCACGCTTGCTCTTCTGAAATACTTTGCTGAGAAGTTACCGTTTTGAAAAACGTTTTCATTATCCAGAGTTTTAAACGATTTTCCAAAAGAAGTTGTTGGGTGTGCACCTGACTGGGTTCTCCTTTGCTGAGAAAGTGAAGACTCTTGTACCAGGGAGTTTGGCATGTTGACGGGTGGAGTCGTCATTGTTGAAGATGCTGCGAATTCAAACGATGCAATGCAAAATGGTTGTGTGTTGAGATAGCAAGACTAAGATGCTGGTTTTTTTGCTTTTGTAAAATGAACAGAAGGACCTCGAAAAACTGAGATCTAATTTTGTTAAACAATATCAAGCTAAACAAATCTTCTTCTAAATTGATGCTTTCTTCTGGAAAGGGCTCGAGCGTGAAAGAAACCTTCATCGTTTCCGCAGCGCAAAGAACGTGCGGGAATACGAACCGCATAGCACAGCCCTTTGCTGCTCTTCCTCTCCATCTTTTGACTGCTTCGTCATTTTTGAGGATTCAATGTAATCACTAAACCTACCAATAACAGTTAGTATTGTGTTAGTTTTCAGATCCAATTTGGTAGAGACACCACTCAGTTTGCCCGTCCTCTACTAACCTTCGGTTCAAAACGACGGACTGTGGGGTTCCAATTAATGATCTTTAGTGGATCTACGTTCGCCAGACGAATCATTTTGCCCCGTAAAAAAGTTATCATACTTCTTTACAAATGTTTAAGCGTTCTAAAAGTTCATATTATTAAGTTGGAAACAGCCTACCTAGTAGAAAGTTTCTAGAATTCCAAAAAAGCAACTCCTTCTACAAATTGAGCGTTGCTAGTACCTCAGTCAGCTCAGCATCCGCATGCAATGGGAACGCTAGGTTCTGTCTGTGCACAACGTATTCTGAATCAAAGTACTCCAAAGTCTTGGCCAACTCATGAGTATGTAAGCCCTTGATTTTTTCAATCTCAGAACTGGAATAGTTGCATCTTCCTCTACCAAAAACTACCGTTCTCTTGGAGCTATCCAGTTGACCCGTTATTGGATCTCTGAATCCCAGCTTTATGTTAACACACTCTAACTGCTCAAAGTTTCCTTCTGTTGCTATAACACCCACTGGTAACAGACCTGCCCTTTTCTTCCTCGTAATTGCTTGGTAACAGCCATGATCAACAATAACAGAACCTGACGGTTTCAATCCATGCAACAACCAAAACTCTTTGTTTCTAACAGTATTCTTTGGCTGCCCTATAAATCTGGTATGTAGAGGAACGTTTAGGGCACCCATCTTCGAGAACTCAATTTGATTAGCAGTGGCAAACTGCTCTGCGGTCTCTGGAAGGCACACTTCATCAGAATGTCTAAATTCGGCATCACTGTCACAGATATAATTCACCACTTCGAGCATATGGTCTGGATGCTTGGAGTTACAGATGACAGTGGTGACACCAGCATTAGTTGCCAAGTCTGCAGCAATGAGCTTTGTTTCCATACCTCCTGTCCCTACGCTAGATCCTGAACTTTTTGTGTTCACCTCCAAGCTGTTCATGTTTTTGACCACAACGACCGGTTTGGCATCTGGATTGTTCCTAGGGTTGTCAGTGTATAAGCAATCAACATCTGTGAACAGGAACAAAAAATCTGCATTGCACATGCCTGCAGTGATAGCAGATAATGTATCGTTATCACCAAATTTGATCTCCTGTGTCGAGATGGTGTCATTTTCATTGACGATTGGTATGACACCCATGGCTATCAACTCTTCCAAAGTGTTCTCTGCATTTCTAAACTGTGAAAAATCGATAATATCATTTCTGGTGAGTAAGATTTGTGCTGTTGTTTGATCGAGCTGCCTGAACATTTCATCCCACATGGATATTAGTTTCCCCTGGCCGATGGCAGCCAGTGCCTGTTTGGCAGCCAACCTTTTTGGCTTCTTTTCTAGTCCAACCCTTTTCAACCCCACTGCGATGGCACCAGAAGAAACCAAGACGATTCTGTGGCCTTCCCTGCGCAGTCTCACCAACGTTTCAACCAGCAGTGCCATTATTGAAAGTCGTGGCTCCCTTGTCTTCTCGTCCACGATGGAGGATGAGCCCACTTTCACCACTATAGTGAACCTCTGTTGGGAATGTGAGTCATTGGAGTCGCTTCCTGTATGTTGTTTCGTGTCAGTCATAACAGCATGCACAAAAGCAGTCTTCAAATTATGGTCTCAATCAGACTTTAGGAAGGGATTTTGTCTTATGTTACGTTTGAGTCTTTTGATTTTGATTGATGAGCTGGGTATATAGTTGAGAAGTCTTACAGAAGTAAATCCAGATCTGAGCCAACCTTGGATTCTTCTCGGAGCATGCAGAGGTGAATGAGAGCATCTTGACAGTTGAGGTACACGCACCTCAACACCAGTCGTCCAAGCTCATCATATACTCTAAAAGTCTTACCATTTTACCTTTTCACCAGGATTAACCGTTTAATTCCTCCGGTACAAATAGAAACAAAGAGGTGAGTTATTGTTATCAGTACGATGGAGGTGAGAGTAAAAGAGCAAAAAGTGGAGAGACAGAAAGTGTAAAACCTTGCGATGTAGCGCGCTTCCTTGGATCGTAAAAAGTGGGGTCCAGGAACAAAGAAAAGCCCTCTTTCAGGCAAGTAGCAAGTGATAGAATAATCCAGAATGTTTGATTATCTCATGGGAAGGGTGCTACTTGAGACGTCCATTCCAGGAGAAGCCCCACTTTGATCAACTCCATCTATTCCTATAGATGTGCTCCCGGGGCCATTCTCGTTCTCGTTCAGCATTTGATCATCATCATCATCATCAACGTTGTCGTCGTCGTCTATAATGCTGGAGTTGTGCAAAATATAACTGCTATTCGTAGGTACCCTCATACCTTTGTTGACTGGCTTATCTTTGTCAATGTTGAAAGGTTGTCTGCACATTGGGCATAGCCCTTTGGCCGTTTCTGTTTCTAACCATTTCCAGATGCAGTGCATGTGAAAGGCATGTTGGCATTCCCCGATGACTGATGTTTGAAGGAGATAAAACAGAATCGTTAGTATCTCAGTGCATGTTTGTTGAATCACGGAATCGCTAGGATGATATACTTACCTAAGGGGCATCCATCACCAGGATACTTGCAAGTTGTACACGTTCCATCAAAGGAAACTCTACAGATACCGCAAAGCTCATCATCGGGGACATCCCAGTGCCAGGAATATATTGCGTAACAGCTGTTGAATTTGATTTTCATTATGGTCTATCCAAAGTGAGCCTTTTTCTCAATGATGAAAGAAAGCATCTACTCAAAGATTCATTCACATGTTTTGATTCACCAACACCAACAACAACACATCCCTTCTATGTAGCGTAGACAAAAAGTATGATTTGAGGCTGTGCATTTCCATACTTTTCCAATATGCGATGCACCTCAATCGCTCTCTTTCAATTTTTTTTTTTTTACTCTCTACTATTTCACTTTCCTACAAATGATGATATATGAAGAGAAGCCTTCCTTGTTTGGCTACACATTTCACACAAGAACGTCAATAAACTCACAACTCAGCATTGAGCCGAATTGAAAATGTCAACGAAACAGTGGATTAACAAGAAGACGGCACAAACGTATGCCTTGGTTCATAGGTCCCACGAGGATCCTCTCTTCTACAACGATGAAGCCAACGATAGGGTCCTCGTCCCAGTCAAAAAGGATAACAAGAAGAAGAAAGAGAGACTCGAAACGAAAGATGATTTGCAGAAAGAGCTGGATTCCGAGATCAGAGAAGGAGGCATACGTCCCAACGAGGGTCAAGCCGCTGTCTTTGGTATCACCTACGATGATTCGCAGTACGATTACATGCAACATTTGAGGCCCATCGGTAACGATAATAATGGTGTCTTCATACCCAACGAGCATGAGCAAAAGGAGAAGAAAAAAAATAACAAGAACAAGCTGATATTTAAAAACGAGGTTGTGATACCAGAGGAAGCGTTACCTTCAAAGGAAACAATAGCTTACGATTACCAAAGACAACAGAACGTTCCTGATGAAATCAAAGGTTTCAAGCCTGACTTGGCTCCCGATTTGAGAGATGCGCTGGAAGCTTTAGAAGACGAAGCTTATCTGGATGGAGATTATGATGTTGATGAAGTCGACGTGTTTGGTGCATTGTTATCAGGTGGTAAACAGCAAGAAATCGCTTTGAAAGACTACGATGGAGATGCATATCAAGACGATGACGATGATGAGTGGGATATGGATCAATATGACGATGAATATGCTGACTACGATTCCGGAAATGAAGGTTTAGCTGAAGCAAAAATACAACAGGGGCAAAAACAACCACAAAAGGATTTGTCAGATTTCAACTGGGAGAAGGACTTTGGAAAGTACTTAAAGGCAAAGTCAAAGGGGAAAATTGACAATACGTGGGACTCTGACGATGAGTTTGGTTCCGATGGTGACGAGGAAGAAGAACATGATGATATGGTGGGAGAACTTCCTGATCTTGGGTCCTCAAAGCTAAACTCAAAAAACAGTAAGAAGAAGGCAAAGAGAAAGAAGGGTGCCATGACCGATACTTCATCATATTCCATGTCTTCTTCGGCCCTTGTTAGAACTGAGCAACTCACTATCATTGATGACAAGCATGACGTTATGAAAGAGAAGTACGAGCAGGAGGAAGAGGACACATACGAAGCTTTCTCGTTTGATAACGAAAGAGCGGATTTTGCCGATATGATAGATGACTTCCTAGACAACTACAAGTTGGAGAAAGGTGGTAGAAGAGTCGTTAAGAAGGATTTGGAGGCTGAGAAAATTCAAAGGGCTGCCGACAGTGTTTCCAAGGGAAAGCTGGCTGCAAAGAGGAGACTACAGGATCAGCAGAAAAAAGCTCAAAATGGTACCGGGCTGGTCAATAGTTTCAGCAACATGAAAATGTAAATTTACTCAAGCTCTACTGAACAGGTCGCAGGATCTCTCCATCTAAGACTTTATATGTCGCAGAAGAAAGACGTTGAATTTTTCTTCTTTCCTCCCATTTTATATATAAATTGATACCATAGCATCATGAAGATTAGGCAGTATTTGATTCCGTAACCTGGTTCAGCTCGTGCTAAGGACCTAGCAATTGCACTGCCTCGTTCCGCGCAGAGCATTTTTCCAAAAAAAAATATTCCGAAAAAAAATTTCAAACTACTCTGATTATCACAACTCAAAGCTGTAAACTCATTGCACTTCTTTAGATCTTTAAGATTTAATGCCAGGCAGACATACTGAAAACTAACACGAACGTTGAAGTTTGCTGCTCTTAATCCTGATAACACTCTATACATATACTCAAAAATGGCAAAAAGAGGAAGAACGATAGCTGACGAGATTGCTCGTGAGATGGCCCAACCCAAGATCAAAGATTACGATATCGAAGACGATGAGAGGGCACTCAACAGCGACGACGAGTCAAACAGTGGAAGTGATAGTGAAGGAGAAGAATTGAGCAAAAAGCATTATGTCACTTCACAGAAAAGTAAACTTAGGGATACCACTATCAACCTAGGAGAAAAGTATGTTGGAAAAGTTGCCTCTAGGTCCGAGCTATTCGACGATGAGGCCGAAGTGAGCGGTGAAGAAGACAATGAGGATGAGGATGGGGATGATGATGAGGATGAGGAAGAGGATAGTGAAGAGGATGACTTCATAGATGATCACTCAGATGATGATGAGCAGTTAGGCGGATCAGAGAGTCAAGAGGAGAATCACGCCGAAAGTGACAGCAATGAAGAAGATTCGTCCGATGACGATGACGAGTCAGATTCAGCCAGTGGTGACAACGACGAAGAGGAATACAAGAGATCCCGTTTGAGCAAACTATTGGCGGAGGAAAAGAAGCATATCATAGCAAGATTATCAACTTCGGCAAAGAGCGATGCCCTCAAAGGTTATTCAGTTTTACAACAACACAAATTGTTCGATAAGGTCCTTGACTCTAGAATCAAGATACAAAAGGCAGTTACCAATAGCAATGCACTTCCGCTTGATAGTGAAACGTTCGATCAATTCGCTTCACAAAAGTCGGAAGCAAAACTTCAACAGGCGCAGGAGTTGCTTTCTAAATTACTTGGAAAGGTTTTAGAAGTGAGAGTCAAGCTATATAACAAGGAACAAATAGTGAAGACAGAACTTGCTGTCAATCCAAAAAAAAGGTCTTTGGATTCATACGGGGCAGAAACCGCAAAACTAGATGAAATTTTGAGTTCATATGGAAAGAATGTCCTCACAAAGTGGTCCGAAAAAGTTCAGGCCGCATCAGGTACTACTGCTTTGAATTCTGGGAAGTTTAAAACTATCAGTCAGAACACATACACGCAAGTTCAAAGCAATCTGCAGGATATGGACAGATTGGTGAAAAGAACAAGGCTCAACAGAAGGAACATCACTCCATTAGGGTACGTTGAGCCAACAGCAAGCAAGACAGGTGACTCTGATGATGAGGAGTTGAATTCAGAGGATGAGGCTCAAAGAAAATATCAATCTAAAATGGACAGCTCTTTACAGGAGAAACCCTACATCTTTGATGATGATGATTTCTACAGGGTGCTCTTGAACGATATGGTGGACAAGAAGATTTCTGATAAGCAATCAACCTCCAATTCCGCCATCATTACGTTGACAACGAATAAGATCCACAAAAACTACGATAGAAAGGCAACCAAAGGCCGTAAGCTCAAATTCACAGTTCAAGAACAGCTTCAGCATTTTGAAGCGCCAAGGCATAAATACTACGCTTGGAATGACGATCAAATTGATGAGCTATTTGCTTCCTTATTGGGACAGAAGGTCAACATGAACGAGGATAGTGACGAAAACGGAGACGACGATGATGGTGATGAAGATGAAGAGTATGATGCTCTTAAGAAGTCCGACTTGAAGCTTTTCGGTTGATTCTCTTGGACGATATATAAATATGTATATGTACTGAATGAGAAGGCTTGGTGTTTCTTTTCAATAATAACGGAGTGACATGTAGTTGATAATTTACGAAGATGAAGTGAAGAAAAAAACAGGGACTTCTTCCCTCAAAAGATGTTCCGAGCACTTTATTCTGCAGTAGCGGGATTCCAACGGCGAGCACGACCTTTCTGTCTATCTTTCGCATCCAAAGGGGAATCTAAGGAGATATGCCAGGGCTGGGCAGATTGTATGTTTCCTTTCAAGCTTCGATGTCTAATGAATTGGAAGAAGAATGCAACTGGTTATGTTCAACATCTCAAATCAATGGGTTGGAATTGATAAGGTGGCGATCCAAGATTGGCAATAATAGAGGCACATAGACATGGGGGATGACAATACGGACAGCCAGCGCATAGGGACCAGCGATATATCGCCTATAATAAGTCCGGATATGCCAATACCCAGCATTTCATCTCAAGAGGCAAGCGGTAGCCCTGCTTCCAAGAGCAAAGGCAAGAAAAAGAACAAGAAAAATAAGAAGAATGCAAAGGTGAAGGTGGTATCGGAGACAATTTCCTCGACTAACGAAGAGGCTGGTGGGGAAGCTGAAAAATCCACATTAGATGACCAGAGCACGAGAGAGAGCTCGTTGCAGCCGACTGGCATAGAAGAAGCTCCAGAACACCACATTAGCACCGAGAACACAACTAATGATGATGCTATTTTAGCAGAAGAGACTATACAGGACTTTGAAAAGCAAATGGTTGCAACCGAAGAACAGAAAGCTTCTGCGAGTCCGAATTTGATTACTATGCCATCCAGTGAAGCGCCTTCAGTGGAGGATAGCCCCAATAAGGAGGCAACATGTGAATCATCGACCGAGGCCAATGAAGTACAGGAACAGCAGCAAAATTTGATATTCACTATCGATGCTGAAGGAACAGAAACGAGAGAAGAAGAACAATTTGATAAAACAGGCATCCATGGAAATTCAGAAAGCAGCAGTTCTGTTGTGGATTCGAAAAAGCCTATCGGTGAAACAGATATTGAAAGCTTGAAAGCGACCGCAGAGGTGGATGAGCTACTAGATCCAAATAGCCGCTTAACTGGAAGTGAGGCTGGAAGTGAAAAAGAGGAGGAACTTGTCGAGGCTACCATAAGCAATGGTCCCTATTCAATGTTGGACCTTGTTCGAGAGATCCCTCTTTCCAACTCAGACTCTCCAGAGTTGAGCAATGCTACCATCAGTGCCCTTGAAACCTGGGATATGAACTTATACATTGGTACCAGTTGTGGTGAGATTATTCACATGTACAAGATTGACGATGATTTGGGCTACATTCAGGTTTCAAGGCAACGATTCAGTAGCTCCAAAGTGAAACCTATTGACAAGATTTTGTTGTTGCCCGAAGTCTCAAAAGCTTTGATTTTGAGTGGTGGTACCGTGAGTGCTTACGTGCTTCCAGAGTTGTCCCCTGCGAACATCGGTAAAATTAGGGATGTCACAGACATATCTATAGATTACGATCAGGTGTATCTTGACGCGAATAAACACAATTATGTTACACCGATTGATCATATTGCTGGAGAGGTTTTCGTCAAAGTGACTGTTTTTACCAAGAAGTCAATCAGGCTAATAAGAATATTTGACGAGGGGATGAAGCTTTTTAAAGACGTTCATTATCCAGATTCAATGCAGGGTGTACAAAGGTCGAACTATGCAGCGGTTGGTACAAAGACAGACTATGACTTGATCGATCTTGTGCATGTTCAAAAGATTCCTCTTTTCCCACTGTCTACAGTCGGGCCACCCGCTACTTCTGATGGTTTGAGGAGTAAACCCATCAAAAAGGGAGCAAAGCCTCATGTCATACCGGTTGGAAAATCGGAATTCTTGATGGCTTGCGGGGGTAAATCTGTTGAAGATCCGGCAATGGGTATGGTGGTGAACCTGAACGGTGACATGAGCAGGGGTACGATAACTTGGCAAGCGTATCCCACTTCATTGGCAGTGGATTTTCCATATACAATAGCCGTTTTTGATGGTACAACGGTAAGGATAAATTCGTTACACGATCAGAAAGAAGTACAACAGATCAACTTTTCAAAAGCTTCTCACGTGGAAGTCAAGTTTGGAACCCACATTTTTCAAACAAAAAATGAAGATATGAGGGAGTTGCTGGTGAAGATACCGTTTATTTCCAAGTCTACGCCAGACGAGAATTTGAAAATAGCTGTCGAATCTGATTTTGCCTTGGAACACTATGCAACTAGTTCATCCTGTCTCCTATATGACTCAAAGGGTACCATTGTGAAACTTTTGATTCCCCAAGCCAAACCATTGAGACTGGTTCAACTATACAATAGCACCACTTCTCACAACAACGAATCAGTGTTTGAGAGTCTTGTCGATGAGCTTAAGGAAGAAACTGAAACAGAGCCAGCCGATGAAAAGCTACAGGCTGAGAAACTGTTTATTTTGCATATTTTGGGTCTTCTAGGACTCAAGTTCTTTATGTTTGACCAATGTTTTGAGATCTGGTGTGGGAACATAACCAAACTTGACCCAAGACTACTGATCTACATTGCTACGGGGAACGAAAGTAAGATTTTTGGATCCGTTTGGCTGTACCAAGGATTGGTCAAAAATGTTGAGGAGATCAGGAAACTATATTCGGAGATCAACAATTATGGACCTATCAAAGAATTTCTATTGCTATACTTGAATACGTGCATTACAAGCGAAGTGATTGATGATCCTGAGATCATGCGCACTGTTGAGCTTTGTCTTGTTGAGGCTAGCCTAGAACTTGATGACATTTCAGACACATTGGGTAGGTTGAAGTATAGTTCTGATGATGCCATTGAGTTTTTGCTGTTGAAAAAAAAGTATTACCTACTGGCGAAACATTATGACAATTTGAAGAATCATCACCAGCATTTATACTACTGGAAGAGCCTCTTAGAGGGAGAGCTACAAGACCCTGATTTTGACCTACATTTCAAAGATAGAAGAAAGGCAGTACAATACCTTGTTAACTATTTGGCCAAAAATTGTTCGCATGAAGTTGCAACTGTTTGGAAATACGGTGAGTGGTTATTGAGTGATTATCCGGAATTTGGGTATGCCCTTTTCACCAACAAATCACTTGTGCATCTTGACATTAACGATTCCAAAATTGTACTTTCTCTCGGTGGTCAGCCTGAGATTCAGCTGAAATATTTGGAGTACATGATAAACGTCAAGAATGAAAAACAATACATGGGAGATCTTATCTTGTCTCTTTTGAATCAGTTATTAGCAACTGTGGATTCTGATCTTAAGACTGAGTTGCTGAGCTTATTCGAAAAGTACAAAACCTTATCATACCCAAGAATGTCACTTGTCAATTATTTGAAGCTGGAAAGCAATCGTTTCTCTAATGAAACATTGATGTCTCTGGCAGAAAGACTATATGGCTATTTGTTACTGATCAGTAAGGACACAAGATCCATAATGACTCAAAAGCCTATAGTCGACGAGTGCTTCACCAAGCTAAGAGGCTATGAAGATTTGTTTCCAATGCTACTGGTTACCCTTTACTACAAAGTGTCTGATTTTGAAAAGCTGGTGTTGAAGCTGTGTGGCATGGGGGATTTCAAGACCGCTGAAATATTTGCAAATTCTCTACAATTACCTGAATGTTCCAGTGGTCTATTGGCAACGCATACCACTGCCACTCTGGGAAAACCAAAGATGCGACAGTTTGACGAAGATGTTGGGCCTCCTTTATCTTCCACCTCCTCCTTAGCAACTGTCTCGGAAAGGCAAGTGTCCGAAACATTACTGATGAAAATATTTGATGTTTACCTAGAGATGAACGATGCACAGCTGATAGAACACTTTTTGAACAATTACAATTTCCTCAAAGATGACGACTTTGGTGACAAAAACGGCGACTACAATATCCACAATCGGATTGACAAGTTCACTCAACTGCTCATCCGGATACCTGACAATTTCCCGGTCTCATTTTTACAGACTTTTTTGACAAAAAACTTGATTGAGTTTCAGGATTATGCCAATGGAACTGCGCTGCTCAGGAACTTAAGCCGTTCCAGGGTCAAGTCGTTGGAACGCAGTTTGAAAGACCTGGGAGCTTTGTAGCCGATCAGTGGCTATTTCTTCATGTTATTCTTGCTGAACTTTGTAGACTATATTAATCGACACCTCTTTCGCTTTTTCTTTTGATTTCTTTTGATTTCTTTCTTAAAATTGTAACAGTTTTACGAACTAAAGCTTGTTCAGGCGTTAGACTCTCAACTCCTACTCCAACAATCAAAAGCTATCAACCAATAGATGCAAAAAAGTAGTCGGTGCGAGGTTCGAACTCGCGACCTTCCCCGTGTGAAGGGGACGTCGTAACCACTAGACCAAACGACTAATTCTGATTTTTTTTGGTAGCAGATGTTTTAAGAGTATAGTGTCAAAATTTCCAAAAATTCAAGGCTGTGCATTTTGCAAGAGGTTTTTGCTAAGTTGGAGGGTTTGGGGTTGTCTTCTGCCTCTTTCTCGCCTCGCCATTTCACCTCAGTGTAGTACTGCGCTGACCCAACAGACGGAAGTGATCTAGGGTAATATCACTAGACGACTGAATTAGTGTGAAGCAGATCTGTTCGCAAAAGCTTAATATTTGTCTTCGAGAATGAGGACACGTTTGTCATTACGGCAAGTATTACGTACTTTCTTTCTAGGAGTGAGTCTCCAGATATAGTAACTAAAAACAAGGCGGTGAGATTACTCACTAATACTACCACTACTACTACTGCTGTGTATCTCTTTTCGGATTCATCTCTCCACCTTGTGGGGTTAACGGCAGCAGTTGCGATTTGCGCTGTATCAAGAGCGCACTTCATAGTCATTTTGCACGGCTTGTTGCAACTGGTTTCACAAGTTTCGAGCTCAATGGCACACACGGATGGCTGTTGATAATGCCAGTTTCATCTAGACTGGATTGATCACCAGTCTTGCTGAGTACGATGGGTCCAGTCTGTCCAGCAACCAACCAAAACCAACAGCCAACACCAACAAACAACAAACAGCCAACTGACCATCTCCAGCGGCAGCACCACCACCACCAACGTCATGCAAAATAAAACAAAGACTGAAAAAAATCTGAAAAATTGACGAAGCGCAAGCGGAGCGGTTTTGGCTCCTTTATCGGTGAAAATTTTTAATGCCTGCGGGTGACGCAGAGCGCGCGTATGGCAGCTGGTTGGAAGCAAGAATGACTCTTACTACTCCCATTTGCTGGCTCTTGCAAGGATATATATGATTGCGTCAATCTTTGTAGAGTGAAATATTTTACTTTTGGATTCTTTTGTTCTTCTTCTTACTCTGAACCATCCTACTATTCCTTTGTCATTAGCTTCTTTCAAAGAGTATCCATCTGTCATATCAAAGACTATCTCATATCGTACAGCTCCCAAAGGTTACACCGCTCCAATCATCACAGTTCAGTTTCAATTCCTGAATAATCTTGTCCAAACATACATAAATACATCACATAACAACCCATCATGCCACAGACAAATCCCTACGGACCAAATCCAAGCGATTTCCTATCGAACGTCTCCAAGTTCGAACTCATAGATTCAACGTTGAGAGAAGGTGAACAATTTGCCAACTCCTTCTTCACCCTAGAGATGAAGATCAAGATTGCCAAGGCCTTGGATGACTTTGGTGTCGACTACATCGAATTGACCTCTCCTGTTGCCTCCGACCAGGCAAGGGCAGAGGTTGAAGCCATCTGTAAACTAGGATTAAAGACTTCAAAGATCTTGACGCATATAAGGTGCCACATGCACGATGCCAAAATCGCCGTTGAGACCGGTGTTGACGGTGTCAACGTTTTCATTGGTACTTCGAACTTCCTAAGAGAACATTCCCACGGTAAGGACATGTCCTTCATCACCAAGTCTGCCATCGAGGTTATCCAATTCATCAAGTCTAAAGGCTTGGAGGTGAGATTCTCCACGGAGGATTCGTTCAGATCAGACATTGTCGATTTGTTGAACATCTACACTACAGTTGACAAGATTGGTGTCAACAGAATCGGTATTGCCGATACCGTTGGTGGTGCCCATCCAAGACAGGTCTACGAGTTGATCAGAACGATCAAGTCGGTTGTTTCGTGCGAGATTGAAACCCACTTCCATAACGATACCGGTTGCGCCATTGCCAACGCATACACTGCTCTCGAGGCTGGTGCCAAGTACATCGACACCTGTGTCTTGGGTATCGGTGAAAGAAACGGTATAGTCCCATTGGGTGGTTTCATGGCAAGGATGATAGTTGCCGATCCAGACTACGTCAAGTCCAAGTACAAGTTGACCAAGATCAGAGAGATTGAAAACTTGGTTGCCGATATTGTCCAGGTGAACATTCCTTTCAACAACCCAATCACCGGTTTCTGTGCTTTCACCCACAAGGCCGGTATCCACGCAAAGGCCATCTTGGCCAACCCTTCAACCTACGAGATCTTGAACCCTTCCGACTTTGGTCTTTCCAGGTATATCCACTTTGCCAACAGGTTGACCGGTTGGAACGCCATCAAGTCAAGAGTTGAGCAGTTGAACCTAAACTTGAGCGATGATCAGATCAAGGAAATCACCACTAAGATCAAACAGATGGGTGACATCAGGCCTTTGGGTATCGAGGATGTTGACTCCATCATCAAGGACTTCCATGCCGATGTGCAGGCAGGTGAAGAGGCTGCTGCTACAGTTGAAGTTGCTACTGAAGAAACCGAAACCGAAGAGCCAGCTTCCAAAAGGCAAAGGGTGTCTTCCGATTAGGTCTCTCATCATAACTCACAGTCACTACGAACATCATCCGCACATTTTCAATGAGCCTGACCAGTCACAGTCGTCTAGTCTCGTCTCTCGAATACAACTTCGCGTAAAGCCATCAAAGGCACGGGTATTGAAAACAGTTACAGAGCTGTTTTTCTTTGAACGATAAAAAAAATTAAAAGGCATGGAATTTATTGTTACTCTTGCATTTTCTGTTTTGTGTTGCTTTTGTACCATTTATTTATTCCATAAGAACCAGAATAAAACTCAGATATGATAACCGTTTTATGTAGACCAATAACATTGCGATAGTTTCCTCTAATCTACAGACAATTGGGGATTGTTCTGTATCGGCTCTCTAATATCGATTGACCAGGATAATACCAGTCGATCTTTGAAGATCAGGACGGAATAGAGGAGCGGATGAAACTGTCAGCTAGCCGTTGCCCGTTGCGAGCATCCGGTGACGGGATGCCGGTTCAGATTTGTGGCTCGGATTCAGATCCAGATTTGGATTTAGACTCAGATCCGAAAAGGTCGCTTCTTTCCGACTGTTGTTCTTACCGTTTCGCGGGTGTGTGCCTGCTATACTCTATAGATCACGGCTGTGCCTGAATCTTGCAGAGAGAAAAAGAACGGCACAGCCTTGCAATACTACTAGCTGCATATTTCTTTACCACGTGATTTCCTTCAGGGTTAGGGTTTCTGGCGCATGAGTGTATGGGTGCTTCACCAAATCACCAAAACTTTTCACCTCCCACTGGCGCACGGTTCAGTACAACCTACCAACCTCTCTGTCTCAACTACTTAAAACTTTTGTAATTATTTTACATCTCTTGATTCGGTTTATACCTTTACAAATAGAAAGACCTTTAGTCTCCAACCAAAGTCAAATCATTCACAATGCCAAGTAAGTATTCAACACATATCATTTATCACTAAGACCTTGCTATCTGATTCTGCAAAGAATCGATACAACGGTCGAGGTTTTCGGGTCCTCAAATGTTTTCATCCATTAGTCCTTTGTCTTATAGACTGGGAACCATGGTTGATTCATTTATCTCATACTCTTTAATGACTTGTCATTACTGAGTGAAACTTGTTTTCTTTATTTCTTCAAACACATTTTGATCGGATTGGGTTCAGTCATCTGAACACAGTTGGGTTTGACTGGGTTGGAGGAACGAAAGTGACAGGCAAAAATCTTGCAATCTGAACACCCGACACTTCAGTTTTGCAAAAAACAACTTCTCTTCAGTGTTGAAAGCACTGCTGTGTGAAACTTTGTTTCCATCAGTGTTTTTTCTTCACTTTTCAAGAAGGTTTCACTACGCCAATGTTTTATTTATCAGTGCATTGTTGGGAGATCACCAGGTCTCTCTCATGTCTGAATAATTCATCTGGCGTTGTTGACCGATTGATCTAGTTGGATTTTTGTCTATTACCTTCGTAACTCCTTAACCTCAGTAATCCTAGTTGTAAAATCCTTCTAAAACTTGTGAAAGAAGCAAAAGAGCAAGCGATAAATGACCCTTATATCATTTTCCCTGTATCTTTATGCTAACATATTTGCAACCTTGCGTTCAACACTTTAACCTATAGGAGCCCCAAGAACCTACTCCAAGACTTACTCCGTCCCAAAGAGACCTTACGAGTCTGCCAGACTAGATGCTGAATTGAAGCTAGCTGGTGAATACGGTCTAAAGAACAAGCACGAAATCTACAGAATTGGATTCCAATTGTCCAAGATCAGAAGAGCTGCTAGAGACTTGTTGACCAGAGATGAGAAGGACCCAAAGAGATTGTTCGAAGGTAATGCTTTGATCAGAAGATTGGTGAGAGTTGGTATTCTATCCGAAGACAAGATGAAGTTGGATTACGTTTTGTCCTTGAAGATTGAGGATTTCCTAGAGAGAAGATTGCAAACCCAAGTTTTCAAGTTGGGACTTGCCAAGTCTATCCACCATGCTAGAATCTTGATCACCCAAAGACACATCCAAGTCGGTAAGCAAATCGTTTCTATTCCATCCTTCATGGTTAGACTAGACTCCCAAAAGCACATTGACTTTGCTCCAACCTCCCCATACGGTGGTGGAAGAGCCGGTAGAGTCAAGAGAAGATCCCAAGCTGCTGGTGCTTCAGGTGATGCTGAAGAAGAAGAAGATGACGAATAAATGTGTCAACTGACTGTTCATTCCTAATCTTTCCAACTCTTTTCTTTTAAAAAATCTAACTGTTTTTTTGTTCTTTTAATTTGAGGATTCCAAAAGTTCCTCTGTTTACATTCGCAATGTGTATATGAGAGACTTCAATTACAAGAGACTTTTTTACTATTTTATATCCTCCCCCTTTTGTTTTTCTCTCCGCTTCCCATGGGTTTTCCATTCTTCAGTTCGATTCTGTAAATGTAGGTTTCAATATTTTATCTCATATCAAAATTCTTCTGACCAGTAAAATCTGTTGATGAGAAGTTGAAATAAAATGGACCTATACATGGGTGCATGCATGGTGGAAACTGGCTGTGATTTTTCTCCACGAATATATCCACCGATTCCTATAAGCATCGACTGGCACACTTTACAAGGAGTATTTATCTGTTGGAAACCCTGTACACTCTGGTTGTTAAGAGAGAGCATCGCCAATCAAATGTCTTCATACGGCCAATTGAAATCGACATCCCAACAGCAGGTTGCAATTGACAACTCGCAAGACTCGTACATTCTTCGATGTCCATTCCAAATAACAAAGTCGAGCAGTTGTAACTGTCGTATCCTGACGGTACCAAGAACCTCTGTTGATTCTTCAAAGGACAAGTATAGGCTGGACAACAACACCAACAATCCGCCGTTCAAGATGATCAACCTTACGGCACTACCCAACCAGTCAGGGAAAGAGACGAACGGTGATCAGCAGAGACTCATAGTGGGCACGATGCAGCAAGGTTTGGAGTTTTACAGGTTGGATTCGATGTGGTCCTTTGACAACGTTGGGGTTAGTAGGCCCTCGGACGAACTTATCGACTGTACCCTGTCGTTGGAACCTGTCAATCCTCAAGAGGTTTCTTTGAAGATCAAACTGTCCAGATACTTGACCTGTGCCGATTGTGATAGGGGTCCGTTAGGATTTGCCGGGTACTTGGTCGATGATGAAGGTAGCGGTGGTACCGCTGGTACCGTTGAGAATGGAGAAGGATTGAGCTACTTCTTGGCCACTGGGTCTTGCCTCTACTTTTGAGAATGTTACAGTACAACGGGTCCTTTTTGAATAAATAAATAAATAAATAAATATTTCATTGGTTATGAAGGAATATGTGAAAAAAGAAAACAAGTAAAAAGTCAAGAACGAAGAAACACAAAGAGCCATATGAGATGGAAAAAAAAGTGAATTAGAAAAACAACACTGGAACAAGAGTGTGTGATTGGGTAAGGTACTTATTGACTCTGCACGTTCAATCAAAGATCCTTGTTTTCTTCCTTCTTTGTATGCCGATCGTTGATTATTGAACCAACTTACTTTCTCTTTGAACCCATAACGTTCAAAGCAGAACCGAGCTTGAACCATTCAATCTGTTCAGAGTTGTATGTGTGTGACAATGGAGTCTCCCAAGCTTCACCGTTCTTTGGATGGACAACCATGGTGACGTTCTTACCTGGAGCCAATTCGGTTAGGCCAACCAAGTCAATCTCATCGTCAAAGTTGATCTTTTCGTATGCTTCTGGTTCAACAAAGTTCAGTGGTAGCAAACCTTGCTTCTTCAAGTTTGTCTCGTGAATTCTGGCAAAGGACTTGGTAATGATGGCGAAACCACCCAAGTATCTTGGTTCCAAGGCGGCATGCTCTCTGGAAGAACCTTCACCAAAGTTCTCACCACCAATAACGACCCACTTGATACCGGCATCTCTGTACTTGGCAGCAGTCTCTGGAACACCGTCGTACTTACCATCGTAATGATGCTTGATATGGTTTGGCTTTCCGTTTTCGGCGTTGATGGCACCAATCATGTAGTTGTTAGAAATGTTTTGCAAGTGACCTCTGTACTTCAACCATGGACCAGCCATCGAGATGTGATCTGTGGTGGTCTTACCAAGAGACTTGATCAAGATTGGCATGTGGAATGCATCCTTACCATCCCAAGGCTTGAATGGAGTCAACTTTTGTAGTCTGTCGGAGGTTGGGGAGATGTTAACCTCAACGGCACTTCTAACTTCAGGTGGAGCCTGGTAGGTGTTTTCACCTGGGTCGTAACCTCTTGCTGGCAAACCGTCACCGAATGGTGCCTTCAACATGAATTCTTTTCCATCGGCATCCTTCAAGGTATCTGTCAATGGGTTGAATCTCAAATCACCGGCAATGGCGTAGGCAACAACCATCTCTGGGGAGGCAACAAAGGCATGGGTTGCAGGGTTACCGTCGTTTCTTGATGTGAAGTTTCTGTTGAACGAGGAGACAATGGTGTTCTTGTCACCCTTCTTGATGTCCTGTCTGTCCCATTGACCGATACATGGACCACAGGCGTTGGCCAACACCTTACCACCAAACTCTTGGAAAGTGCCCAACTGACCATCTCTGGCAATTGTGGCTCTAACCTGTTCGGAACCTGGAGTGACGGTGAAGATGGACTTTGACTTTAGACCGTGGGAGGCGGCATCCTTGATGATGGAGGCAGCTCTTGACATATCTTCGTAGGAGGAGTTGGTACAAGAACCGATCAAACCAACCTTAACTTCCAGTGGCCAGTCGTTAGCAATGGCAACTTCCTTCATCTTTGAAACAGGGGTTGCAAGATCTGGAGTGAATGGACCGTTGACGTGTGGTTCCAAAGTGTTCAAGTCAATCTCAATCATCTGGTCGTACTCACAACCTTCATCGGCAGACAAGTAATCCTTCTTGTAGATGTCGGCAAAGTCTGAGATGCTCGATCTACCGGTGGCATTTAGATACTCCTTCATCGAGTTGTTGTATGGGAAGACAGAGGTGGTTGCACCGATTTCGGCACCCATATTACAGATGGTGGCCATACCGGTACAGGAGAAGGTATCGATACCATCACCCAAGTATTCAACGATGGCACCGGTACCACCCTTGACGGTGGTGATACCAGCCAACTTTAGGATGATATCCTTTGGAGAGGTCCAACCGGACATTCTACCTGTTAGCTTGACACCAATGATCTTTGGAGCCTTCAATTCCCATGGCAAGCCAGCCATGACATCGACGGCATCGGCACCACCGACACCGATGGCTAGTTGACCCAATCCACCAGCGTTTGGAGTGTGGGAGTCTGTTCCGATTAGCAACTCACCTGGGAAGGCATAGTTTTCCAAAACGATCTGGTGGATGATACCAGAACCTGGTTTCCAGAAACCAATGTTGTACTTGGCACATGCAGAAGCTAGGAAATCGTAAACCTCCTTGTTTAGATCGATGGCTCTTGCCAAATCGGCAGGACCATCCTTTTGGGCCTGGATCAAGTGATCACAGTGAACTGTTGTTGGAGTGGCGACAGAGTCCATACCTGCAGACATGAACTGTAGGATGGCCATCTGAGCGGTGGCATCCTGACAGGCGACTCTGTCTGGTCTTAGCTTTAGATAGGAGACACCTCTTTGGATGTCCTGTCCGTGAGGGTCATCCAAATGACCGTACAATAGCTTTTCGGCATAGGTCAATGGTCTTCCTAGTCTTTCCTTGACGATCTGGACGGTTTCGAGTTGTTTCTTGTAGGCGATGTAGTTTGAGGCCTCTAGCAAGTTCATCAAGACTTGAGAGTCTGGAGTCAGGCTTGAGACGGTGGCTAGAGATCTTGCCGAACGAGGCAGTCTCATGGAACTTCTTGAAGCAGACAACATGATTTGGGGGATGATGTGATTGTATCTTACAAAGAAGTGATGGGTTCTTGTAATTGAAGTGGGATCAAGGTGTAGCAATAAATAGGGGGAGAGAAGGAAAGGAAGAAAAGAAAAACAGCAGGTTTGGAAGGATATATAATAGGGGTACCGTGTGTAAGGTAAAAGGGTGATTGATTGATTGAAAGATTGATTGATAGATTGATAGAATGATCGATCGGGAGAAATGTGAAATCATCGGCCCCGTACCGTGCAGGGGGAGAGTGCGGCTGAGGGAGGGCTGCTGCTGGGGGGAATTATTGGCGGTTTGCAGCCAATGGGAGAGGCACAATTTGTAATTTTTGCGTGGTGGTGAATCTTTTGAAAAGCGTCAGCGTCACTCTCTCTATCCGTGTCAGCAGTTGCAAAATGCGTGTACGGAGATGGTGGCTCTCTGCTGATTTCTCTCGCACGGCTCACCGCACTTTCTCTCTCTCGGGGATTGCTGCTGGTGTTCGGATGCTTTGTTTGATCGTTCAATATACTACCTGTTGATCCGTCGTTTGATGTGTATACCTTTTGTACTAGATTACAAGCTACACGGTTGCAACATTCGGTTGCACTCTGGCAATTGCTGTGTGATGATGACCCCAGTCTAACATTCACTCTCCGTGTAACACTACAAGGCATCTCGGAGGCCTTCAATGCCCTTGCGCAGCATAATGGCATATGGCATGGCAGCCCCAACCCCAACCACGCTTCTCCGATCTCGGAGATCTTCAACCCATCATGCCCCCGTGCTTCCCACTTTTATCACATGCCCTCTGGTCCCGTGATTATTCTGCTCTTTCTTTATCTTAATCATCACATGCATGCGCCACAGACTGTCTCACACGCCACAGGGCACGAGATTCGTATATCCCATTACAACACTATCCATATCTACAGTTATAACAATAAACACCGTTTCGTACCACCGATTTAAACCATCGTTTGACCTTTTCGATCCTACAAGACATCATACATCATTCATACAGCAATGGATAGGTACCCAGTGGAAATCACCTCTATCCTTGCCCCCTTGGTTGTCATCCAAGGTTTGGACCTGTACAAACTACCAGACACTCCCAACAACCATCATCACTCCTTCGATGATCAGCAACAATCTCCATCAACCACCGACAACAACAGGGTGAAGGACAAATCCATATCAATTCCACCGGTCGATGATCCATCAAATCCATTGAGCTCCCTACTACTCCCTAGCAACGGAAACGAAGGATCTATACTGATAGAAAGAACATCTCCAATAGTACAGGCTGCCAATGGCATGGAGATAGTCTCCTTGTTGCAAAGGCATAACATTGCCAACAACTATTGGCCAACAAACAACCATCAGGAGTACTCGAAGCAACTGCTGTACAACTTCAAGTTTATAGGTAACACGTTTCATCTCCCCAGATTCACAACTAGAGCCAGCAAACCTTCAAACGGTGTCGAACCATCAGTCTCTACCGATCCAGAAACCAGCAGCAAGGCACAAAGGAAACCACCGTCCATTCTATGTCCAATGAGCAAAGAGTCTCCATTCTATCAAACGATACTACCTCTAGAATGGATCCAGAAGTATAGGGATCTGTTACCCTTTGTCTTCATATCGGTACATGAGATAGATGGAGACTTGAAGGACATTCAAGAGATCAAACTGGCAGACGAAAAATTGGCCAACGAAATAATCACCTTGAAGACAAAAGTATCCAATGCCAACGTCAGATTTCTATCCTTGATCCTATGCTCCCGCTCAACGGCTTTGGTTCCAAACTTGGACGAGAGAGTTAACACCTTGAGAAGAATCACCGGACTCCCTCCTAGATCAGGAATGCTCTTCTTACCCGCTGGAACACAGCGTGAACTTGAAACGTTTGTTCTGTCGATAGTACATCTGTTGAAACCTTGGGCAGTTGAATACTTCACAAACTTGGAAAAGAAACTAACAAGAAAGAAAAGCCAAATCATGAACCCACACTACAAAGAAAAGTTCTGGCTTGCCAGACAAGCCATCAAAAATTCTGTGTTTTTGGAAATGAAGGGAATCTCAGAGTACAGCACAAAATCCCTCGAATACACCTACGAAAAACTGGTGGATGCAACAAGAACCGTTGATATGGCAAAGGATCCCAGGCTGTGGGAGCAGTGCCGTTTGCTTCTCGATCTAACAGGAATCCACATCACAAGGTCTTACCTTATACTGGGAGAGGCAAATTCGGCATACAAGAAGTTCGACATCCATATTCAAAACGTACTGTCCATTCTATCCCCTAGCGATAGTTCCTCCAAATCCTATTCGACAATGTCGTGGTTGTCCCTACAGTTCACCTGGTTATCCCAAATGTTGGAACAGGTGCCTGAAGCCGTCATTCCTATAGAAAGACCCTTGCATCCGTTCATCACCCAGTCAAGATGGTTTGGCGGTGGGGATCTTATCCAGATCAACGGTTCGTCCATGCCTCAAGGTGGATACTTGTACCTACTTGCATCCTCGTTCATGAGAAGAAGAAAGGTTGAATTTGCAAGAAATAGCACTGTTGATGATCCATACATGGCATTGACTACGACGGACGAATCCAAGTTTGACTATAGTGGTGCCTGTATCAGGTTACTCTCTGGAGCGTTGGAATTCTTTGCCAAATCAAAAGGTGCAAAGTTCAACAGATCGGAATCCTACGTGTACTTCCAACTCGGAGAGGAATACTTCAACCTGGAAAACTATGGAATGTCAGTCACCAACTATCTTGTTGCGTTATCCATCTTCAAGAATGAAAGTTGGAACTCGATCGTTGCTGTTATTCTGTTCAGATTGTTCCAATGCTCGATCAAACTACACAACGTTAAAGATTCCGAGCTTTACTTCTTGCAGTTGTGCCTGATCGACCAAAGACATATCGAAAGGTTCCACAAGTTTGTAACTTTGGAAAACTTGGACCTTACAGACCTGGAAGAGATAACAAGGTCACAGACAGAAACTACGTTGACCTCAAGTGATAGCAGCGATGAAGACCAAAGAGAACTTGTTTTGAAAGATTCGTTGTTCCAATGTACCACGGTGTTTAGAGACGTTGGCCTTTCGATGAACGACACGGTCAAGTTTCAGATGTGTCTTACCTTGACGGCAAACAATCTCTTGGAAAAGTTGAACGTTGAAGAGATATGCATCGAGTTTACCAACGATTTCAAGACCATCACGGTGAAGCATAACGAGGAGTTAGAAAAGTCGGACGTTGGAATCTGCTATTTCGAGGATGAAGAAAGGGGAAAGAAAAAGAAAACTCAAGACTTAAAGGTGGAGGCCAATTTGAACTGCTTCAAGAGAAACTCGGCTCAAGTGTTCCAGTTTGATCTCCATCCTAACAGAATAGGGAAGTTCAAGGTTAGTTCCATCAGACTCAAAGTCTCCACTGGTGCATTCGTGTTTGAAAACCAGGTCAAATTGACACCTCAAACGATGGACAGATTCAAATGGTACAAGCCAACAACCTCGTTCAACAAACAGTTTGCAGTCGATATTGTTTCCGGTAAACAGTTAGGGTTTGAAGTTGTTCCAAAACAGCCAAAAGTGAAGGCAGACATCCGTCATTCGGAGGTTGTCTACAACGGCCAGATCTTACCCATCAGTGTAAATTTTTCCAACAACGATACCGATAGATTCGGCATTTCGCTGAGTGCCATGGCAACGGTCAATGGAACAGCCATCGCAGGAGTTAAATGGAACGATGAAAAGGAGTATTCACAGACCCATCAGTGTGTCGATGTGATGGAACCTGGAGGTTTGTCCAAAAACACCCTCTTACTATACTTGCCCCAGTTGAAAGATCTAAACGTTGGTGATGATTCACTCAGGGTGGAGTTGAAATACAACTACTTGATAGACAACGATGAAGATACAACGGTGGAAAACGTCAAGGTTATCAGCCTTCCGTTTGCCAGTCTGTTCAAGTCAAACTTCACAATCTCTCCTTCGTTCGACTCCTGCATTCCATCCATCTTTAACCTGTTTGGAAAAGATGCTGAAACGGGTAAGCTTCCAACCTTGCCAGTCCATGACAGGCTGTGGAGAGGTAAAGCCAGCATACAAAACATGTCTGGTCAATCGGTAAAGATTACCAACGTTCAGTTTGAAATATTAACCACTTCAACCAACTCAAAGGCTGAGTTGCTAGATGCCAATCCTTCAGCAAAAACGATCACTGTTGAACCAAACTCTCAAGATACTGTTGAATTTGGATTCCGTTCTTACTGTCTGGAAAACTATCTCAAGAGATCCATCAATATCGAGATCCAGATTGCACTACAGTACGAACTTAAAGATGGTGGGTTGGCAATTTCCAACAGGCATGAAGATTTGCTCTGGAAAGGATCCTTGCCCCATATGGATCCAAGATCGTTGGTCAACCTTAAACGAACAGAGGATGGCATTTTTGATGTTGAGTACTGTATTGAGAACCCAACTTCAAGAATCTTCCAGTTTAGCAGTTCCTTATCCACCAGTGAATCTTTCAAGATCCTCAATTTCAAAAGTCAAATGAACTTCTCGATACTGCCATTCATGAAGCAAAACATAAAGTTTAGGTATGAACTTGTTGCCGATCTGGATAATAATGGTGTCGAGGGTGAAATTGTGCCGTTGAAAATGCCAGAGTTCAAAATATATGACTTGAACTACAAGGTTTACTTGAACAACTTGGTATGCCTTGATTTGCTCAAGAATGGTAAGGATGGATTGTACTACGTTGGCAAAGTATAATAACTAATGTTTTTACGATGTATAATAGACAAAAGCCTATCGCTTTAATCAAAAATGAACGATATCTAAGCATTAAAATCAACAAAACAGGTTCGTATCATGGCAGAAATCATTAATTCATGGAGAAAAAACATTCTGAGAACAAAACAGAAACTTCACACGCAAGAGCAGAGGTTGAGTGACAATCAGTTGATTTGCAACAATTCAACGTCAAAGATCAAAGTGGCATTTGGTGGAATCAAACCAGGGAAACCTCTTGCACCGTATCCCATGTGGCCTGGAATGGTCAAGACGGCCTTTTCACCAAGGGAGAGCTTGGCAAATCCTTGTTCCCAACCTTGAATGACTTGGCCTTCACCGATTCTGAAACGGAATGGCTTGTTTCTGTCTCTTGAAGAATCAAACTTCTTACCGTTTTCCAAAGTACCGGTGTAGTGGACGGTGACTAGATCACCCGATTGAGGGTAGGTCTTACCATCACCTGGAGCTAGAGTTTCAATCTTTAATTCGGAGGACATTGTGGAGTATAGTTTGTGCTGGTGTTGCAATTGGGATGAAATCGGTCTGATTATTGAACGGGTAGGTGCGAATGTAGGTCTGATGAGTTGTCTTTTGAGCAAAAACATGGTGGAATGTGAATATTCTATCGTTGGGATACGGGGATCCATCCGTTTGTTGGTATGACACTCTGGACCTGAAAGCAAGCGAGGTGCTGTTGTACTCCTGCGAAGCCCAAGACTGCTTCGGCCATGCCTTGAAAGCGGACCTCTGTGCTGCCCGGCAAAAATTCTCTGCGTCGATGGGCAAAATAAAGGCTGTGCACTCCATCGACTTGACAGCTACTACTACTTAGAACTGTTCATATTATAAGCGTTGTTGTATAATCAAAAGATAAACACCATAAAAAGCGATAGAGAAGATGGCGACAAAAGGAGACAATCGATAATCAGCTCAGTGTTTGTACATCGGTAGATATACTGTTCAAACAAGTCATCAAAAACGTCCAATCACTTCTTCCTTGCAGACCTCCTAACAGACGGAGTGGCAGGGGCAGGGGCAGGAGTACTGGTGGTACTTATACCGCCCCTGCCACCTCTCTTTCCAGATGGAGTACCTCTCATTGGAGTTTTCAGCTTTGAGTTGATAGCTTTGGCTTTGGAGACGGTAGATTGCTTTGGAGTCCTTCTCAACTTTCTTGGAGTTGGGGTTGCATTAGAGATGGCGGCAGCAGATCTTTTCTTTGGTGTCTTCTTCTTCGAACCTGAAGCCTGTTCTGGATCCTCATTCTCTTCTGCTTGGCCTTCGTCTTCATCATCTTCCTCAGCATCCTCTCCCCCATCTCCTTCACTCTCTTCCTCTTCATCTTCATCTTCATCATCGCTTGCCTCACTCTGATCGGCACTGGTATCAGCTTCCTCGTGGTCTTCGGCAGTAACAGCATTATCCTTTTCTGTATCAGATAACTGTTTCTTGTAGCCAGTCTCTTGGGCAGCAGGCTCTGTGGTACCATCTTGCTCTCGTTTGGCCTCTTTTTCAATCTCGTGCCTCAAGTTTCTTCTTGTACTCCTTGGAGCAGACTGTGACCTAGTCTTTCTTCTTTTGGATGAGCGACTGGTTTCCTCGTCCTCCTCCTCGTCATCGTCCTCCTCCTTCACATCCACATCCTCTTCCCCTTCATTTTTGACAGTATTATCTCCAGAATTGTTGCTGTTGCTATCACCAGTAATTTGTGATCTTGTAGCCTTCTTGGTTATCGTACTTTCCACTTTTTCTGTCTTTCTCCTACCTCTACCTCTCTTAGGCGTGACGTGTGATTGTTCCTCCTCCTCGACATTTTCTTCCTTTTCCTCGTCTTCGGAAGATACCGAAGACTTCACACCTGTGGAAGGTTTTCCTCTTGTGGACTTGGACACAGTCTTGTCACTTTCACTTCTATCGGGTTCTTCGTCATGAGAATCTGCTGGAGCTGCTTCATCCTTTGATTTCCTTCTAAATTTCTTGATAGGAGTTTCTTCTTCATCTTCGATATCCAGCTTGAGTTTCTTGCCACTCCTCAATGTTGATGTTTCTATTGTTCGAGAAGAAGGTTCATTCTTCAGCTTGTCTTCTTCGCCCTCGTTCTCATTCTCTTTCTCCTCAGGCTCTTCGGATTCGCGTTGACCTCTTGTTAGCCTTCTGGTTCTTCTTGGTGTTTCGGCTTCTTCTGATAGAGATTGCTCCTTTGGCAGTAGAGACTTGCGTCTGCCTCGTTTAGGAATTGGAGTTTCATCCGGCTCAACACGCTCGTCCTCTTCTTTTTCTTGCTCGTCATCCTCCAACTCGTGCTCATTCTTCTTTGAGGCCTCCTGATCAGTTCTGGTATCATCAATCTCAACATGTTTCCTAGTCCTTCCTTTTCTTTGAGTACTTTGCTGCTCTTCCTTTACCTTCGGCCTGTCATCGGTCTTGACAGATTCTGCTATACTGTGATCATTTGAAGGGGTTTGCTCGTTGGCCTTTGGCTTCCTTCCCCTTCCCCTTGTGAGTGGGGTCTCTGGCTCTTTGAATGTGGCTTTCGAATCAGGTTCAACTTCAGAGTCCACTTTAGTATCAACTTTCCCCTCGGGTTCACCGTCTTTATCAACGATTGCCTTTCTTGGTCTTCCTCTTCCTTTCTTTCTGAGTCCGGATTTGGAGTCATCTTCAATGTGCTCTTTGTCATCATTTTCAGTATCGCTGTCCTTGCTTCTCTTGGTAACAGCATCGTGCTCGTCTTCTGCCTCAGAATCGGATTTTGAAGCATGACTCTCCACATCTTTCTGTAGCTCAACTTTACCGTCGCTGTCTTTTTTCAATCTTTCTTCTTCTTCCTGGATTGCGGTCTTGGATCTTCTGCCTCGCCTTGGAGTAGGAGCTGGTAGTTCGTTAGACTCCTGATTTTCCTCAACTTCAGGGTGCTCCTTGGAATTTGTAGAATCATCGTTGTCTTCTTTAGATGTGGTTTCTTGATGCGAAGTGCCTTTAGACGTTGCTAAAACGGGTTTGGTATGGGTTGGTTCGGCAAGTTTGGAGTCGACACCAACCTCGCTTGTCTTCGATCTTCTTCTGGTTCTATTGGCCAAATATTCATCGTCGTCAGCTTCGATCTGATTGTTCGTCTCCTCATCCTCTTCGGTGGATTTGCTCTTCTCTTTATCGTGTTCTTTGGGGTCCTTCGAGATCGGCGTTGACAACTCGGTTTCCGCCGTATCGTTATCCTTCTTGTGCTCCCCTCTTACCCTTGCAGAGATAGATTCGATATCCACATCAGAATTTGTCTCCTCTGTTGACTTGACTTTATTCTTTAGATGATCTTTGGAAGTAGCGGTGTCGGGTTTATCAGCTCTTTGAGACTCGTGGTCATCTTGATCTAGTTTTTCAAGTCCCCTCAAATCATAGAAGTGGTTCAACTGACTTTTCACTTCGTCGAGAGTTATTGATGATTCCCATTTCGAGAATCTTGTTGACAGCTTTTCTATGATCTTGTTGTAGTTATCATCCTTTTCTTGTCCTATTGGCTTGTGATAGCAGACTAAATTGAGCAGATATAACTGTTCAGACTTCGTCCACGCTCTCATGATCGTACATGTAAAGTCGAAGCTATTATGTGTGTTTGCTATTAAGGGCTTGGTATATCATGTGGTTTTCAAGACCAGTTCCTAAGAGAAACTGGAGTGTGTTATAGCTGTGATTTTTGTGTGAATATCAACACACACTGTTGATGGCGGATGGCTCGCGAGTGAAAGACCTGGCTACAGTTTCAGGGCTGTGTCTCGTGTTTGGGACAGCCTTAGTTTTGGCGTAGGAACGAACCCAAAAGGAGCAGAATGAAACGACACAACAAACAGGCAACTACACTAATGCTACGTCATGGACTAAAGTTGTACAGAGGCTTACGCATATAGTGGTCTCCTACGCTGATATGAGTCTGGCAAGATATCAGGGTGTTGATGTCAAAAGTTGCTTATGTTAGAAAGAACTTAGCCAGGAACATCAGCCAACTCGCAACCAACATGTCTTTCACCTACCGTTACAATTATAAATCTGTGAAATCTGTGAAATCTGTTGATCCTCCATTTTCCAAGAAGGAATATGATCCACGTGAACTGTCATGCTATTCAAAGTTGGCCAATGGTCTAATCAAGTACAATAAGGAACAACTTGAACCATTTTATATCCCCAAGTTCACCAAAGGGCCTGGAAGAGTTGAAATCAATGTGCGTAACGGGGTCGATGGTTTCACCCCCATTGTTATTCCAGAGGAGGGCTCGAGAATCGCTGATTTTCTCTCCTGCGTGATCCATCATGAATATCAACAAGAGAAGAAAACAGGAAAGGCAGAAACGACTCTCAAGCCAAGAATATTGTCACATGCTGGTCTTTTCAAAGATATAATCATTCATGAATCTAAACCGTACATGATAGCCCCATATCAAGGACAGCTTGTATTTGCTTCTACAAATAGAAGGCTCGGTGGTGGAAATTTGATGCAGTATATTGGTATCAGATTTGAGGATATTTTAAAGGTGGATAAAGAACAAGGGGCATTCACGAATTACGATTCCGTCAAGACAACAACGAATATGAACCATTATAAAACGTTGATGAATGTGCCTTTGGACGAAGGTACAGAGCTACATTGTCAGATTGTTGCCGAAATTGATGCAATAATCTCTCAGGGTGACGAGGCACTTAAAAATCCTCTAGATATCAATACTGAAATCAAATTGATCTACGTTGAGGGTGCCTCTTCTAAGTTAAACAATATGAGCAAGCATGAGACACTAAGTTTCATGTCTGGAAATTACTACTTTGGTAGCAAGTTGCTTAACTGGCTGCTACAGTGTAGATTTGCTGCTATCAAACACGTTGTGATAGGGATAAGAAACCACAGTTTCCAGGTGGTTGACATTAAAGTGTACTCAATTGAAGATCTTGAGAACTTCCTGCAGTCCAGATTCACAAATCATTACTCTAGCTATGAGGGTGCTGTTGAACAACTAAGGGCAGTCTTGAAGTGGGTATCAGACACAGTGAAGGATGATTGTGTCTACATGTTTGAGACTTCAAGTCAGCCATATTGCCTCATTGAGTATGAACAAGGTTCGTACGATTATACGAGAATCAGAAATAATGTGTTGTCGAAGGAGCTCATTGCATGGAGAGAAGAAGGCGTTATTCCCAATGAGATGGAAGATGATATTTTCTATAGTCCTGCCTTCGTGCCAAGTAAAGAAAAGGTTGACGTTGAGGATGAACTGACATCAAAATTGGCTGGCCTCAAGGTTTCAAAAGGTCCTACGAAAACTGGTTCCTGAGCTTTTTCCAGGTATGTTCTATATACCATTTTTAGTCAACTGTTCCAATTATAATTTGTTTTCGATTACTTGCGAAGTGTTTTAGTTACATTATGTGTACATATGGGCATAAAGAGAAATTTACCGCTCCACAACAACCCTGGAAAGATGTCCACTGATATTTTCAATCATTACCGCCTTTGTAGATGCCTTTTTGATGAGACCGTTTTTCGAGCTGATGTAACTTCTCAACTGATCCGCCCTGAAAGAGTTTAGACTGTCGGATTTCCAGGCAACAATGACCATATCGTCCGTCAACAATTTATCCTTTTTGTCCCTTGAAGTTGCTGGTTTTTGGGCGGTCTGTGTATTGGCCTTTTTGTTAACGCTACCCACCACATTTATCATTTTACCTTTGAGGTGGTCGGAGGATAAGATTTTCTCCCTGAAACTCATTACCTGTCTTTTTAGCTCATCATGATCGTCAGCTATTAGTTGTTTTTTCAAAGAGTCAGGCAAACCCCTATATTTTGGATCAATTTCTCTCTGTAGTAGATAGTCCTCAAAAACGCTAAAGTTCAAGCTCAACTGAGGATTGTGCGGTGCTTTGAACTCGCCCTTCAGACCCGCTATCAATGACCTCAGCTGTGGATCTCGAAAAGGACGATTGGGCTTGATCTTCAACCTCATGTAATCTGGCACAAATCTAACGTTATCTTGTCTCGGAATTCGAACCACAGCTAAACCTTTGGGGTAGTTGTCCGTGATTGTCTTGTACCCCATCGATTCAGCAGTAGGTACCAAGTAATATAACCGTGGGAGGGACGTTTTTGTTAGTTTACCATATACAAGTGCCATCAATCTCTTTTTAGCCATATCCTTGCAAAGCATCTCAAAGTCGCTGAGAGAGTCGAGATATTCTCCTTCCTCATCAGCAACCATAAGTAAGGGAGTGGAAATAGTATAGGCAGGATGGTGAAAGTCAACTTCTCTAAAACAGATCACCTCCAAAGTAGGAATTTCTGTCGTGTTTCCAACGCTCAAACTTTTGACCACGTTGGGGTCTAGCGGTAGCTTTTGAGTCTGGTCCTCTTTACCTCTTGGTTGATATCCGAGCTTTACCGCTTTGACTATTTCATCATCTTTCAAAACAGCACCCGTTGTTGAACTCACGCTGATTGTTTTGGTTTCGACGTATTTCCAGTTTCCCTTGTAGTCAAAGACTTTATATGGGGTCTTCTGTTTCACCTCGCTAAACACCGCAAAACCCTTCACAGACATGAACATTGACGCCGCTTCTAAAGTACAGTTGAAAACAGTCCGTTTCATCTCTTTCGTTCTTGCGATCTTTTGTTGAATCTTATCAATGGATATCTGTTCCACTGTCGGATGATACTTGGATGGCGATTCCAAAAGGCTTTCATTGGCCCCAGCCTCGAGTAGACTTTTGTATTCGAAAAGGTCAAACGTGGAGTTATCATCCTTGGGCAATAGAAAGGGTATAACGGTCGCCTTGATTTCATTCAAGTCTTTGATTGCTGTCTCTAACTCATTTCGTTTGACTGTCGTATTGTTGTAAGGTTTGTCACAATCTGTGAATAAAAAAATCTTTTTTGAGGTGAAAGGTTTCACAAATCTTGGAAGGTAGTTGTAATCATGCTGACATTGGCTCAGCATGTTGAATAACTGATCTGCTGTTGAATTCAAAGGATCATCATGAAGCATTGGAAAAATGTTCTCAAACGATTGTGAGTGTTCTGCCGTGGTAAGGTCCTGTCGCTTGGCATCTTCTAGCAAATTATTCAATTTTTTCAACTGTGTCTCGTTGATGTCGTTCAATCTAAAGATACGCCTAACTCCCTCCTTTTTGTACGCCAACAAAGTTTCCTGCTTAACGTCCTTTTTGTGATCTTCATCTACCGTCTTGGCGTTGAATAGATAGCAACCTAGTCCCGTGGATGGCTGTGTTTTCACCATGTCTTGGATCAACCGAATCATATTTTCAAAGATTGTGGGGAGGTTCTTGTACATCGTTGGTGTCAACTGAACGGCGAATATTATTCCTTGATGAACGTTGTATCTGTACTCTTCGGCATTGTCGCCTCTAGAGGTCCCATCAGTTGTTGTCTTGCCCTGTTGATTAGTACTGTCGGATCTATGTCCATGTCCTCTGTTGTAAAACGATGAGTCGTCTGACATGGTTATGATGTGAAGGAGCTGGAAACTCAAGCCAACCAAAAAAACCTCAGACTAGTTGTTCCTGCTTCACTGCTACTGGGTTCATTGGAACGAGTTTGATGTAGATCACAATTATTATAATCTACCTTTACGACCTTCCTTTAACGTTTCAAAGAGATCTTTGATTTTTGGCAATCGCGCGCTTTGGGGTATCGTCGTACGTGGCAAGTCTGCACGACAAACCTGCTGCCATTTCAAGCTGCTGTATTTTTGGTAGCAGGAAACGTTTTTTGGCTCTTCAAGTCCCTGTTAAGAATAAATACTGGATTTTTCTTCTTTCATCTCTTGGATTTGATTGTTCAAGAAGGAAGTTCCATATGGAAGTTCCATATGGTACGATATAGTTTGACGGCTTGACAATTTTGCACGTTTCACTGATGCTAGATAAATAGGAGTTAGAAAAAAAAACAGACTGAACAAACTAGAAAGATAAGAAAACATGTGGGAAACTGAGGAACCCGGAAGCCAGTGCAACCCAAGAAGTAGCTATACGGGCATCAGCGTGCTACGAATAGCAAAAGAAGTATCTTATTAAAAGGAGCAAAACATATCCTTTCTTCATTGGTTGTGTGTCCTGTGCTCAAGAGAGGCAAAAGTGGTCCTGCTAGAGCCCCCGGTGGTTTCCCCGGTGGCACCCCCTGGTGGTACCCCGGTTGGGCCTGCGTGCGGCAAGAAATTTTTCACGCGCTGATCAACAACTGCTCGTATAAACATTGTAGACAGACTATCTAGTTAGGCGTCGTATACGCAGAATAACAGAAGCATAGGTTGGGTGGAGATTGGAATCATCACTTCATAAGCACACTTCTGTATTCAATTAAACCCATCCTCTCACACGTACCGATACAGAGATAGCGTGGAGCAAATAGTATACTCAAGAATTGAGAATTTGGACAATATTAACAATGGGAAAAGTTGCACAATTGATCTCACATCCGACAGAATTGAAAGCTGTTATTCAGTTGTATGTTGTCTTCTACACCATCGTTTTCACACTTGCCATACTGAAGGCACCTGATATCATCGTAGAAGTATACTAACATTTCATGGATTATCTGATGACATACCCTTGTCTATGGATCACCTGACTTTTTTATAGAATGCTTTTCAGAAAGAGTCCTCATCCTCTGGACCCTTCTCAACAGACAGAAACTGAAAAGACATGTTATCAATTGTTGGATCTAGCGTCAAGATCTTTTGCCGCAGTCATCAAGGAGTTGAACCCTGAGATGCGTACTGCAGTCATGATATTTTACTTAGTCTTGAGGGCTTTAGACACCGTGGAAGATGATATGACAATTGCACCAGAAGTGAAGATCCCAATATTGAGAACCTTTGACTCAAAACTCCTAACCACAGATTGGACTTTCAATGGCAATGGCCCTAACGAAAAGGATAGACTTGTGCTAGTCAAATTTGATTCCATATTGGCCGAATATCACAAGTTGAAACCTCAGTACCAAGACGTCATTAAGGATATTACCCACAAGATGGGTAACGGAATGGCAGACTATATCAGTGATGAAGAGTTCAACCTAAACGGTGTCAAAACTTTGAAAGACTACGATTTGTACTGCCACTATGTCGCTGGTTTGGTTGGTGAAGGGTTGACCAAGCTTACCGTTGCTGGTGGGTTTGGAGCTTCCAGCTTACTACAAGACATGTATCTTAGTGAATCCATGGGATTGTTTTTACAAAAAACCAACATTATTAGAGACTATAGAGAGGATATGGACGATGGAAGATCTTTCTGGCCTCAAGAAGTTTGGGCAAAGCACACCGACAAGTTGTCAAACTTCACCAAGGCCGAATATTCACAAGAGGGTCTAAACTGTATAAGCGATTTGGTGTTGAACTCTTTGGGCCACGCCAAAGACGTGTTGGTTTATTTGTCACTCGTCTATGATAACTCGACATTCAACTTTTGTGCAATTCCGCAAGTTATGGCAATTGCATCCCTGGCTGCAGTGTTTCAAAATCCAGACGTTTTCCAGAAGAACGTCAAGATTAGAAAGGGTGAAACCTGCAAGTTGATGTTGAAGTCAAGAACGTACGAGGGTGTTTTGGAAATCTTCAGTGAATATTTGAAGGTCATCCATCACAAATGTGTTGTCTCTGATCCAAACTATCTTGCAATCGGTATCAAATGTGGTGAGTTGGAACAATTCTTGGAAGAGCTAAATCCAAACCCTAAGCACATTCCACAAGGCGCCAAACCAGTCGAAACTGTCAACTACTTGAATGCAAAGAAGAGATTACTCATCGATGAATCCATCAGGCCAGCATTGACACAAGAATCTGCTGTTTGCAATACAGTGTTAACACTGATTTCTTGTTCTTTTGCTGCTCTAGTTTACTTTTTGATTTTTGCTTGAATAGTTACTTTCTCAGTGGTCCTAGTCATTATACTAGCCATGGATAGGCTAGACCATGTAACCACGTGCTCTCTGTATCTCTTCCTGTCGCATCTTCGTTGAACATATCCTCTAGATGCTTTTTATTTAGCTTCTCTTTTTTACATTCTTATTGTTTATGTCTACATTTACACCTCTATTTCCCTTATTACCGTGTATGCGTGACCCTGCCAAGGGTATCTACCTACCTGACAATAAATATCATCTACTCATTATTACTAAGGCTAGGTTGTTAGTTTATAAAAGTTTGAAAGATCCGCTTTCAAATGATGATCGGCGTAACCTTCTAAAACCTCGTGGTGATCAGCCATGCGTTTATCTTTATGCAGAAACTCCTTGACTAACCTGTCATAGTCAAAAGAGAATTTGATATCTTCTAGAGTTTCACCAGGAATCATGTAGTCTCCACTTCTGATCAGCTTGGTGTTGAATGCATTTAATCTTTCATCGTGTGTTTCTCCTGCTACATGTTCAAGTAGCTGAACTGTCTCTCGGGTCAACTTTCCATGTGTCTCCAAAAGCATGACTAGCACAATATAAAGCGTCTGATGCTCGTGTCCCGACAGTTGGCAATTCAGCATGTAGTAATAATCTTTCAAGTCCAGCTTGAGATGTGATCGTTCAGCCATCAACCGAACAGCAAAACTGGTGATTTTGTATCCTGACACTGATAAACAGTGAAAAACTATAGCAAAGTGTTCAGCTTCCAACAGAGAATCTAGAGACGTTTTTCTGAGAAAATGGAGGATTTCAACCACAGAAAGCGTACCACCAAGGCCAGAGTGGGCAGACTTCAAAATTGAGAAAATGAGCAGCTGCTTTGTTTTTTCATACTCAATGCCATTGAACAACTCAAGATATGTATCAACTTCGTCCACCAGACTCAACTTATCCAGTTTGCCAAGGTCAGACAAAATGATATCCTTATAGTCAAATGAGACCCCAGATTTAATCAGCTCTTCAATAAGGTGCCATTGTAGATTCCACTCCAGCTTGGATACCAGATTCAACGCAAGAGTTTTCCGAACAAGCTGATCATCCAGCTGTGAAAGTAATGAAGCACCCATCACAAAATCCGAATGAGAAACGGCTAAAGTCGCCATTCGGGTGAGTATACCTTGTGAGTGTTCGACATTGTCTCGTAATCTGTCAAACAGATATTTTGAAGCCTCGTATTCACCATGGTGTAGCGCGGTGTTTAGTAAGTTCGAGTATTTCGAAACCTCAATAGTATGAGACATGCCAAACTTGTCCAGTAGTTGAAGGATTTCAACAACCTGTTTACCATCGCCTCTTGAACTGGCCAATGCCAAAACGTCATACCATTTGCATCTGAGTATTACCCTTTGCATGTTATGTTGAACCCAAGTGCTGGCAATGTGTTGATCGTCCATTTCCACTGATAGCCAGCCATGTATCTCTCGACATTCGTTCAACAACCGAGCAATCTCTCGATGATCGTCAATTAGGGGTAGATTTTGATTTATCTCTTTGCATACCGCAATGTACCTATCAACGGTCTCCCAAAATAGAGCCACAGAAACCTCGTAGTTTTGGTTCTGCAACGCATAGGAGATGGCAAAGAAACTTTCATCGTAACCGAGTTCTCTTAGTTTGTTGCGGAAAAGAAAACTGTGATAGGTAGAGCCTGATCTTAAGTAAATCTCTGCCACACATACGAGCAGTTTGTTGGGAACCCTCACCCTTCCAACTCCATCCCAATGGCTGGTAAACGATTCAAATAGCTTAGTCGCTTCCCTTGCTAGTTCCAAAGAGTTTGGGTTTTTCGATCTCAGTAAACAGTCGAACTTGTTCATGTACTCTAACTTCACGTCCTTCAAATGGTCAACTCGTCTTGGTGGAATCCGAAGAGAAGAGTTGTCTATGTCTGGATTGTTTTGTCGGTCCACAAGAACAGGGCGGATTCGGCTCCTAGACCGGAGGCTGTTGATACCACCTCTCGGACTTGCAACTTCTGTTGCAAGTCGCGTTAAGCTATCAACGCTCTCCTTTATTCTACTCATGTAAAAACTAGATGCTTATAAACCGAAACTCCAGGCAAATATTAATGGTAGCACATTAAATGCTAAAGTAAAATCCCTTTGTCAAACCCAACAGTTCTAATTGGTCTCTGCAAAAAGTTATACAGCACCGCAGGTTTTGATCGACGCTCGTTGGCATAGCTGGAAAAATTACCCCACACTCCTAATCCGGAAGAGAGATCTTAAAGAAAAGTTTTTTCCTGTTAAGTTGGGCAGCAACATACATCTACATCAACAAACCTGACCACTACATTCAGTTGTCGAAGGTTACAATTTGAGATAATAGGACATTGCTGAGATCAAAATGATAAGGAGCAAAACAGGGGTAGCAGTGCGGTTTTTTCATACGTCAAATGGACGACTTTCATCGACAGCAGGAGGCGCATATCAAGTTTTTGACAGAAACGTCAAGCTCAAACAGAGAGAGAGAGCAGCAAAGAACCATGAAAGCAACATGGTGGAGTACATAAGGGATGAGGTGGCAAGGAGGACCATAGAACGGTTGGCCTTCTTGAAGAGTGACTTCACAGAAACGATGGACTTTGGGTGCCATAGCGGAAACCTTGTCAAACAGCTTACAGAATCAAACCCTGACGATGATTTCAGATGGAGAGATGATAAGCTTTTGGTCAAATCCAAGATTAAGAAGCTATATATGGTTGATTCATCAGAGGGTATGCTCAATAAAAATAGTGATGCTATGTTCAACAAGGATATGGATATTGAGAGGATAGTTACAGATGAGGAGTCGTATTCTCACCCTGTGTTGAATGAGCCAGATAAATTTGATCTGATAGTGTCTAACTTGTCTTTGCATTGGATCAACGATTTACCGTCTGTGTTTTCTAAGCTTTACAAGTCGTTGAAGCCTAATGGGTGTTTTATTGGCAGCATATTTGGAGGCGATACGTTGTTCGAATTGAGGACTTCATTGCAGCTGGCAGAATTGGAACGCTATGGTGGGTTATCACCGAGGGTTTCACCGTTTGTTGGATCTGCAGATGTGGGATCGTTGATGCAGAAGGCTGGATTTCAAATGTTGACTATTGACGTTGAAGAGATAGTTGTGGAATATCCTGACGTTGTTGCCTTGATGACTGATTTGCAACTCATGGGAGAATCAAATTCTGCTTTGAGTGCACCTCCAAAGCTGAGCAAAGACTTGTTGATATCCTTGGAGCCTATTTATAGAGCACTTCATTCTGATACGGTTACCGGAAGGTTACCGGCAACTTTCAGATTCGTCTTCATGATTGGATGGAAACCTGGCAAAAACTTCCCAAAGCCTGCAAAGAGAGGCAGCGGTAACGTCAAATTGCAAGATGCACTAGATGACACAACGACTGGAATTACCACTTTAACAGAGGATAAATGAAGTGCAAACTCCTCTGAATGATCCAATGATCCAAACCTTTATTTATAAAAAAAATGTAATAATATACACAGAAAGTAACGAAGTATATCACGCTAAAACTTCGGATTCAAAACTTATTTCGCTCAAAGCTTCAGTGGCAGAAACTCTCACTTTGGGAACCGGGTGTTTGGAGCTCAGCCAGATCAACCTTTTCTGGCAATCTATAAACTTGATAGGATCTCTCAGGTAAAGATTTGTAAATAGTCTAATGCAGACCATGAGTCGACCTGAGTTAGTGCTCCCTAACGTCAAGTTAAAAGATCTGGCAAAAAGGGCTTTGAACTGGAACACCTTGCCATTATCTTCCGGAATTGTGAGGTTGACTTCTAGCAGGTTGCACCAAAATCTTAGACACGAATTTTGTAGCTTGTTTATTCTGTCCGAATTACCTTCAATCTTTAAGATGGACAATAAGTCGGCGAGTATTGCGTATTTCTCAGCCGTATCGAGAGTTTCCCACATTACCAAAAATGCATGCACAGAACAGTTAATAGTAGTATCAACTGATTGTGGTGATCCACCGGAAAAGCAATAACCCTTCCAAAATTCTTTGGATAGATCACTATTTTCAGTATGGGCAATCTTCTCACGGTAAAGCTGTAACAGGAAGCAGTAGTAGCTGGAAAAATCCACAAATAGTAGTAATGAATCATCACCATTGACTGGAGCATGAACCAAGCCGTTTTGTTCAGCATAAACCAAGTAGCTTTCTTCCCATCCTTTAAAAAGGAGCAGCAACTTTAAAGCTCTTAGCCTGATTCTATCCATGACTTCGCCACTAAGCCTAACAAGCTTCAATTCAACAAGATTCTGTACTTTTTGGGAACCATTCTTGAATACATCCAAGTTTTCCGAAATCAAACTGAGGGCTGAATTTCTAACATGGCTCCCAACATCACCCTTGTTGGTTATTGTGTAATCGTCCAGTTTGTCAACCAGTTCGATCAAAAACTGTTCATTTGCTCCATTGGACTTTGCCGAGAGGTAAAGAGAGAAAGAGTCAATCAAGCATTTACGTAGCTCTGCGTCTGCCTTTGGATCAGAAGCCAACACCATCAGCTCGCCCATACATTCTTCCATAACTTCCAAATTGTATCCAATACTTTTGGCCATAACCATGTTTCCAAATTTGATATAATAAAACCATTTTTCTCTATACTTCGCAGGAACACGTTTCAGTTTGCCTGCCAAATCGTTGAACGCTTTTTCAATCTGGTCATGCGTAATTCGAACTATTGTAAAAATGCAGTCATACTCATGGTCGTTCAATTCGAAATTGAAGTCCAGCAATCTTGACAAGAGATGGAGAAATTCCTCACCTCTGTAAAATGGATCTTTGTGGAAATCAAACCGCATTGAAGAAAATAAGTCATGAAACCAGTTTAGTTGAGCATTGAACGTGTTTTCAGTTGAAAGAAGGTCTCCCAAGCTGAATAATAGACCTGGAGCCAGAATCTCGTCGTGTTCAATCCTTTGCAGGATGTGATGTAGCATGCTTTTCGCTGTCATTGAGGGTTTGCTCTGACTTGGGAGCAATATTGCAAATTGCCTCAGGGTTTCGGAGGATATCTTCCTAACGTCATAGTGAAAATTCGTTATGCCTTCATTCAGAAGGTACCCAATAAACTGATCACATAACAACCCAGATAAATCCTCAGATATCTTCAAGCTGAGAGGATAAGATCTAGACATCTGACCGAGAACCGTATAATCAAGGATCTCTATTAGTTTTACCTTGTATTTGTAAACAGCGTCAGCCGAGTCAGGTATCAGCGTGGACAGCACAAGGTCACCATGCCTACCAACCAGTTCTTGAATAGCAGCAGAAGCAGATCTACGAATCATCAAGTCTCGATCAAAGCAGCAAACAAGCAACAAGTCTTCAAAAAGCCTGACGAGCAGACGAGAATTGATCTCGTGAGTTCTGTATTTTTTCGCTAGAGACCAAGCAACAAAACAACTTGCATCTCTAACATTTGATCCAACGGAAAAAGTGAGCCTATGCTGTTCCACAAACAAAGTCCTATGCAGTAAATTCATCGAGATACTGAGCAGTTCAGGCGAAAGAAGTCTTAGTCTTGCAAACTCTCCTAAAGTAAGCAAAACCCCGTGGTAAGTTTCAATGCTAATGGTTTCACTATCAACTTTCAACGAGCTGCCATGATTTATACCTGACACTTTAAGGTTTGAAATACCTAGCTCGTCGAGAAATGCGAGTATGATATCCTCCCTTTGGTCTAGACCTATGGAAACGCTGATTTTGGATACCTGTTTGGCAACAGAGTATCTGATGACATTATCCGGGTGTGAGATTAAACCAAGTAGTCTATCTATGATATCCTCAACGGGGCTGTAGTCCCCACGTTTCAAGAACATCAATGACAATTTCCCCAAAACCTTGACGTACCATCTAACAATAGCAGAATTCGTTTCACCTGCCCTTCCACCTTGAGAGTCGTAACCACTGGAAAGGTCATTGCAGATCAAAGTTAGAAACCTATTGATACAACCCCTTAACAGATCACTGCCATTTCCACCATTTTTGCAAAGATTATTAACAACTCTCATCATTCCCACTTTCTCAACAACAGTTTTTTGCTGCCAGTCTAGAGTGTTGAAGTTTCCAGAGACAAAATCGTTTAAGAGATCATCAACGTCAGATCTGGATAGGCATCTGGCAAGTAGCACACCCGAGGCATCATTCTCTTTACCACTCTTCATCAGGTTTTTCATTGCAATCATGAACACTATTCTCGAAAGGTTAGCATGCAGCTTTTCTAATGGGAATGGGATGAGAATCAATAGGGACATCCAGATGAGTAAAAAGTATCTTTCCTGCCATGTCATCGATGATCGATCCTGCGATGCGCTATCGTCTTGTTGAAGGCGTTCAAACACAAGCGTGATAGATGCGATATCACTTGGGAGACAGCAAGTTACCGTCTTTGCACCTCTCACTTTGGCCAATGTGTAAAAAATGTCTCCCACTACCGATCTCAGCTTAAGATCATTTTCGCTGGAGATGGATGTGTATGCCGAGACTAGCTTTGTAACGTAGCTTCTAAGCTTAGTATCAATTAATTGAGGACAGGGTTGAAATTGCTCTATTAACTTGACCAATTGTATCCGTGCAGGATCAAGCACCTTCTCGCTGACATTTTCGGCAGCTTGTTGAAGCAGGGTGGTCAAGTTGTCGTCTATTTCGAGAAACAGGAGATCAAGAATCTTTGCAATTCGTATCTCATCTGTCTCCATTGTTGCTGAGTTACACTCAACCAAATGCTCAAATAATCAGCTTTGTAACTTTGCCAATTCTGCCTGTAATTTATGTATTGGAAGGGCGGGGGGTTTATTTCGGTTTGATAGATGAATATAGGATAAACTTTCCCAAGGAGCTATTCTTTCTCCATGTTTACTCTTCGAGCTCGTAGGTATGGACGTGTGCGAGTGAACGCGCTTGGTGCACAGCCATGATTAGAGCCTGGGATTTTAAAGATTGTGGGGAGGCCAAAAGAGGGGTGAATCTGCTTCCATCCTGTGCATTAGCATATAATTACCTTGAAGTTTATTAATTTCGAACCATAAGTGTGTATGTAAAGCTACAACCAAACACAATCCATGAGGTGGGAGAAGATTGCAATGTATAGCACGAAAGAGAAATACTGTCTCCGAACATCTAATCTTTACTCATCAGGAATGCTGGCACCAGCGTTCACCTATTGATGCTTTGTGAACAATTGTCACCAGCATGAACGCCGGAAGAATCAGAAAATCACATCCAAGAATCTACTGAAGACAACCAACAATGATCAAACATATTGGAGGCTATTTCAACTATTGCACCTCAAGATTGATCCTTATCTTCATATTCCTCAATATTACTAAAAAGGTCGATTCTCAGTCCATTGGTCTTCAAACCCTTCCCTTGGACACCACCAGTGATTGAAGGCACCCAGCAAAATGACAATGCTATAAGCGTCTTGCAGAAAGAAACCAATGTGTCTATAGAATCTCATTTGCGTTTGACTGCGTTCTAAATTGGTGTTTTGGGATGAATTGAACTCAGAAAGTGGTATATGTCTCTGAGCAGGTTCAGTAGATCAATCACACTGTAACATAGTACTATATCGCAAAATTTGAACGACCATTAGGACTTCACTAAACAGAACTAAACCACTCCTTGATGTTGGCCTGCTTCAAACATTTGCTGCTTAGGAGAAGCAAAATTGCAACTTGTAGCTTGCAGGCAAATAAAAGCCCAGCAAAGCATCAGACCAGTCAACTCAACATTGTCTTTAGGAAATCTAGAAAAACTTGAATCAAGCCAGGATACTGGTCGTCAGCTTGTCATGTATTCCTTAACTTGCTCGACTTTGACGACGTGCATCGTTGCGACACCTTCAACATACTCGTATTTTCGTGTGCTGTCTTCGTTATGTCCAAGCATCTTCCTTTTCGTTCCTTTTTCAGTATCTTCTTCCAACACTGTCAAGTACGCTCTGGCTTGAAAAAATTGTACTCCGTTTCTTGTGAGCATGGGGACGCAGAATCCAACCAGTTTCAATCCTGAGTCTTTCAAGACAACATCCTTGAAATGATTGTATATTTTCCATACCTGAGACTGCGATGTTGGGTTTGAGGATATACTAAAAGAAAACCGTAGTATTTTGAAATTCTTGGACATCGTGAAAATTGCTTTGCCAAAGAAGATAGAGATGAGAAGATAGAGATGCAAAGGAGTGATACAAGCAGCTTTTGTAATTGAAGGGTGTTTTGCCAGTTTCTATTTGCAATCGGACATTCGTTCCAAATCCTAACAGAGTCTGATCAAGGAATAGCTATTGCCATTGAGCCTAGCAGTTCATATCTGTCGACGTTTGTGGGGAACATGAACTGTGTGACTGAGACTCAACTCTCCACTTTTCTGTCCGTTTGATGCACTGCCGCGAGAAAACAATATAGCACGTAGTCAATTACGTAATGTTTATTACAGAGGAAAAAAGGGCGGGAGATGCGCTCCCCCTTCGTCCTTTGTGGTATATAAGGACCCCCTTGTTCCTTCGTCTCTCCCATCCTTCTATACCTCACTTAACTTCTTTTTCTTCTTCTTCTCCCCTTCTAGCTTTGAACTAAGCAAACTTTTACAGACTATCATGGTATCAACTAACTATTAACATCAAAGACAAGGTATGTTACTTCCGTTAATGTTATACTCATCTCTTCTTTTTATTTATTACTAACACCCTTGTTTAGGCTCTAGGACAAAACGAGACAGAATATTTAGAGATTATCATGGATTAAAAACAACAGCAAATAACAGCACTAACAGCAACAGCAACTGCAATCACGACAGCACCATCAACCTGATTTCGACTTACTTGTGCCCATAGAGAGACTGTCTTTGTCGTTGCTGTTACTACTGTCAGTTGTTTCCCCTCTTTGTTTTTTTCTTTGTTTTATTTCAACTTGTTGCTTTGTCCCACCTGGTCCCCACAGGAGTTTTAACACTGAGCAATCTTCCCAAAACCAACCTTCAATGACTGGCTACCATTAAGGCTGATGCTGGGAATGTGTTAACCTCTGTCTTGGTTCATCTGTAGGGAACTTTTGGAGACAAAGCGACATTTAAGCAACTTTGATGAAAAAAACGGTGAGCCACAGACATCTCCAGAACTGAGTTTTTTCTGACACTTTTAAAAAGACTTGGAGTTAGAGATCTCTTGTTTGACAGAAACACCGATACAGGGGGTACTGTTTTGGGGTAAGAGGGTCAAGATACATTCTTATTCTTGATCATTGTTGCTTCTGGTCTTAAACTTTGCTTGCCTGTTGTCGGTGCTTGGGTCTTTGATTATGTTACTGGACTCGTTAGTGTTCATGGTGAGAAGCATCTCCATTACGTTGTCTGGTACCAAAACTACTCCTACGCCTTGGGCCTTCCAGTGCCCACCCCCTTCTGTCTTTTTGTCTTTGCTTGTTTTTGCTTTTTGCTGCTTATTGCCTTTCGTTCTTGGTCTTTGGTTGTGGATTCTTGTTGTTGCCTATTGTCTGTGGTCCTGGGGCACTAAACCTTCTGTCTATTCGTAATAGTATATACAAAAAAAGGAAGTAGAAGAATTCATTGTTGAAGATCAGCATTTAACATTCTAGCGATGCAATAGATCCTTCTTGTCTTCTTTTTTTATGGGGGATTCATCTCCAAAGTTTGGTCATATCATGAGTGGCCGAACTTTGGGGATGGATCCCCCTTTTTTTTTTTAGTTTTTTTTTTGCCTTTGCTTGCTTTTTTGTCCACCCCAGTGGGACTACTGCCTTTCTTATTAATTTTCATCATACAATATAGCTTTCTAGATTCATTCGTTAGTTGCCTGAATATCCTAAGAAGAGTGAAACACCAATTAAGCAGGGGAGTTTCTCCATTCCTCCTTCAAATTAGAGTCAGTCTGGCCTTCTCAGGGAAACTCAAAGTAATTCTCTCGTAATATAGGATTAGAATGCTCCACCATGCGAAGTCACCGGAAGGAAGCAACCTATTATGGGCAATCATATAGGAGACATTGAGTGATAGTTCACATGGGGTTCAATCTTCAAAGAGGAAAAGAGCAAAAGAAAGGGCCCAATGAAACGATATGAATCAACTCAGCCACTTCACAGGTGGAAGACAGTTCATGTACTCGGCGAATGAAACCTTTTGGGAAGTTTCATTCTGGACGTTGCAAGTTTATCTGCTTCACCCATAGACGAGGGTCTGCTTGAGGAGAGAGGTGAGCTCCTCTATACCTTCACCAGCGAAACTCTACACGTTCGTAGACTCTAAGCTAAACGAGCGGCCCATGCACTTCATAAACAAGCGTGCCTCAAGGAACATAGTAAGGGTTTCCTCTCACATCTAAACACGTAATGGTGGTTCGACCATAGTCACCGACTGACAATGTACTCCATTTTGTCTCTTCATCTCCTTCCAAGAGCATCAGCCAACAGGCAGCTTGGCTATAATGATAAGCCTTGTTCTTCTTTCAAAAGCCGTCCACAACGAACGACGCATCGCATCGCCTCGTTCCGCTCTCAAATGCCGGCCGGCCACCGCCAAAAATAGTATATTCTGCCACCGGCTGCTGCGCTTTTCACCACACCACGCATCACAGCCAAGATGGCTCCAAGAGATTTCTTCACTTTCCGTTCCTGTTTTCAACAAAACTCAACGGCTTGGCCTCCTTTTCCTTTCTTTCACTCTTACTTCATCCTCGTGTTGTATATATATCTTCCAAAAGCCATAGACTTGTTGTGAATACCAAACCAACATCATCCCTTCGCTAAAGAGAGACCCAAAAAGTGATACATTCAAAGTACACTGCCAGATTTCTTTATCGTCAAATCCCGGTCTTTAGCTTCCAATACTTCAAATAGACTATCCAATTAGAACATAAAACCTTGCAATTACAGTCAAAGCATGAAGTCGAGTACACTATTGAACTTCTCGTTACTATCGTTAGCAACATCCGCCAGAAAAGTGGCGGTCCGTGATCTAGGCGAACCTTCCGGCTCGACCGTTGAGCAGAGGGTGAACCAACCGGATGCAACAAGTTCCTCATCATCGGCAACATCAACAAAAGTTTGGTCCTCTGAATATGGTGTTTTACAATTCCAGAATTTGGGGTTTGAAGGTTCATACTACAATGTGGAAAGTATTGATTCATCGTCGGATGATGCTTGTACGTGTGTACTAAACGAGGATGATCCACATACTTTCTCAGGGGTGAATTCTCCACTGGACGAAGAACTTTCCGTTCATATTAGAGGTCCTATCAATCTACAAAAATTCGCCTATTTCACAATCGACTCATACAGCGAAGGTGATACCGATGGTAACTGGACAAGAGGCGCCTACTACGATGCAGAATCAGGAACGGCCTCTAACGTTACCTTTTTGGCAAACGTTGGTACCAACGTGACATGCCTTGGTAATGCGTTGGATTACATCGACAGCGATGGTGTTTCACAAGCTTCAAGCTCTACAGTGCTATCAAACGTGACATTGCAGTCAAACGAAGAATTCACCATCATGTCCGATGTTGCCTGCGATGATTCCGGCTGGAGTAACGACTGTGGTGTCTATAGAGATGGCATTCCTGCCTTCCATGGATTTACAGGAGCAACCAAGATGTTCTTGTTCCAATTCTTGGCTCCTACTCAAGAATCCCTAGATTCTAGTCTCGACAGTGATAGTACCTCATACGACATGACTGCCATTTGGTTGTTGAATGCAAACATTCCACGTACTGCACAGTACCCAGTGAACGGTAACTGTTCATCGTGGAATTCTGGAGGTGGTGAGTTTGATATCTTTGAAGTGATGAACGATACCGAATCTTCACATTTCTTCAGTACCATTCATGACTACCAAGGAACCGGTTACATAGAGACCGGTCTACAAAACTTTGGTTATTTGGAAAGAACTCCAGATTCGGTCATGATGGGTGGTGTTGTGTTTGGAAGTGATGGTACCGTTAGTGTTTTCCTGTCGAACGATACCACCTTTGACGATAACTTGAGCAGTGCGTCATTGAGCGGATGGATCTCCGATCTTTCGAGCGATGAAGAAGAGCACGTTATGACCTTGGCAACTGTTACCACTGCCGACTCAACCTCTACAGGCTCAAGTTCTTCATCGAAAGGTGCTGCTGCTGGTTCCCTGAATAACATGGGTGCCGAGAGTTTACTCTTTACCTTTGTCGTTGGACTCCTTGCCATGATGATTTGAGGCTACTTTTTTCTTTCCTTTCGCACAACCCCACAATCCTGTTTACGCTTACTCCATTCTTTCTTTTAAAACTGTTGTTTTTTGTTTATCTGTCTGTTTGTCTTTTCTAATAGATTAGTGTGTTTATACTAGTTTTCTTTCGTTAGTAGTGTTGTAAAGTGAGTTTTGATAATAGATTCTGCTGCCAGAGCAAGTTTGCACAGCCGAGAAAGAGGCATCTGTCAATTATTTATTACGGGCACGCTGGGTGATTGTCCGTATCGTCTATACACACGTCCTTCCCTTTCATGGAAGATGGTACTGCTTCTTTCTGTATATACAATCAGATTACCTCTTCAACCAACCTCTAACCACTCGCAAGACAGGTGAAACCTTCCAAGTGAAGCTCTAAGGAAACATTGAATCATTGTTGAATTCATTCTATATAAACAACAAGGCATAATTCGATTTGATGGCTATTTAGTTGGTTCCAATCTTTTTGTTTTAACCTCAGAAATTCCAAAAGCTTCAGCAATTAGCAAACATCAACAACACCACGTTTACTCTTCTTGAAACAAAGAGGTAACAAGCAATTGAATATAATTCAGATCGACTGACAAAAAGCACATATAACAACTCAATTGCAACAATGGCTGGTGAATGGACTGTCGATCCTGACAACCGTAGAAAGCTAATGGCTCTACAGAAGCAAGGTGAAAATAAGAAGTGTTTTGACTGTAAAGCACCAAACCCACAATGGGCATCTCCTAAGCTTGGTATCTTTATTTGTTTGGAATGTGCAGGTGTGCATAGAGGTCTGGGTGTTCACATTTCCTTCGTGAGATCCATCACGATGGATCAGTTCAAGCCAGAAGAGTTGGCAAGAATGGAACAGGGTGGTAACGCCAACTGCGCCTCATACTTTGAATCCCATGGATTGGACCTATCCCTTCCAACACAGCAGAAGTACAACAACTACGTTGCAGAAGACTACAAGTTGAAGCTTACATCCATCGTGGAAGGAACAGAGTTTGTGGAGCCTGATCATTCAGGCGAAACGTTGCCAACGAAAGATTCAACAGGATCAGTCTCAGGTTCAGGATCTGCCCTTGCCTCACAGTCCCAAAGTATCAACGGTACCAACGGTACCAGCACACCCCTGGCATCAAGACGTGGCACACCGTTATCAAACAATGCTCCATTAAAGGTTCAAAACGAAACATACTTTGCACAGTTGGGTGCAGCGAACGAGACAAGATCCGATGCCTTGCCACCTTCTCAGGGGGGCAAGTATCAAGGTTTTGGATCAACCCCTGCTCCTTCAACAGGTGGTAACAACAGATCAACCCTGTCAGGTTTCACACTGGATGCATTACAGCGTGATCCAGTTGGAACGTTTTCCAAAGGATGGGGTCTGTTTTCCTCTACCGTTGCCAAGTCGGTCAAAGAGGTGAACGATACCGTTATTCAACCTGGTGTCAAACAGATTGCGGAGAAGGATTATGCCATTCAGGCAAGGCGTGCCGTTGAACAGTTTGGCCAAAAGGTTCAAGAAACAGGTGCCACTCTACAACAACAGTTGGCACAACAGCAGTATCAGAACCAACAACAGCGTGGTTCTGGTAAGGGATCCGAATATGAAAGATTGTTCGATGGGTTGGACGATGGTTCTTCAGAAGAGGTTCTTCCTGCATTTGGACTATCCAAGCCTAAGGAGAAGACCAAATTGCCAGGATTGGGCAACAGTGCTTCGAAGAAGGAAAAAGGTTGGGGTGAAGAAGACAAGTGGGACAACTTTTGAGGCCCTTATCATGTTCATATCTTTTGGGTTGTGGAAGTGTATCAGTTTGTCTTTGTTTTCTTTTTTTTGTTTTTGTTTTGCTGGCGCTGGTTTGTGATGTGCGGTTTGTGTGTACGATTCACGATTCTAATGAAGTGAGTTGCATCTGCTGCTATTGGATTCTTTCACCCAGTTTACGCTGAGAAATGTTTATTACTTTTTCCTACATACACTCTTTTTTCCGTTTCTCATTATCAGTCTTTAATCATTTTCACGTGCTGCTTTTATAGAACCTGTTGTTACGTCCTATAGACCATGGAGCGTTTTAGTTAGTTCCATCATACAGTAGTTCGCTTCGCTTCTGAAACCTGGAGACTCAAGCAGTCTGAACAATCACTTTGGTATATCGATTCAGCGATTGTACCAGAAACCGTTCGTACCAATTTGACCAAAGAAGATGAGAAGAATTAGAGTGATGTCTTACGATTGAAGGTTGACCCTTGGCTAATGTGCTGCCATCACCCTCACAAATCTGCTAGGATAAACAAGATTGAACTTTGGAAATCGTTGGAATTGAGAGCACGTTGGGTGGTAAATACCACATGTGGATTGATCTATGACTGGTTCCCTTCTGGCTTTACTACCGATGGGATTGACCGAATGATGTGATTCTCAAGAGAGATGTCGGCTATTACCCCAGGCAGTTACACAGCAACAAACCTATCCGTCAAAGTTGAACAGGGGTAAACAGATGCTGGCTGTGCTCATACATCATCACGTCGCCTGCTGCTGCTGTTGGCGGTCTGCCGCCCTGCAAGAATTACCGCCGGAAGCACGTGACCTGCTATTTCTACCGCGTGCGGCGTGCGGCGTATCCAGCATCCTCCAACGCGACAACTTCCTAATCGGGAGCGCTTGTTAGATACCCACAGCCAAATCGGTAGTAAGTTAAAAAAACTTCCTTTGCTAAGGTTGGGTATATATAAAAGCTACCTTTCTTATCTGGCAAGGTTCTGGTAAAAAACTTTTACTCGACAAAATAAAAACACTCAGACAAGATCCTTGAAATACACCGTTCGATACCAACCAAGGGAGATTTAGAACAGCATCAGCATTCCTCGAGACATAATAACCTACAAAGATGGCTCCATCAACTATCAGCGAAACAGTCACCTCCTCCTCTGCTACCCACAATATCCCGGACTCCATCGAACCTTCAACCTCAAAAGGTTACGTTCTGGGTGAGAGAGGTGCCCAAAACATTGCCCTTGGTGCCGCTGTACCATTCCCAATCCCTGAATTCGAAGACCCATACAAGAAGAGAGAATGGATGCTTGAACATATGGCTGGTGCCTTCAGAATCTTTGCAAGAAAAGGTTATACCGAAGGTGCTTCGGGTCACATCTCAATCAGAGACCCTGTGGATCCAGATACTTTTTGGATCAATCCATTGGGTATTCACTTTGGTCTGTTGAAGGCTTCCGATATGGTCCATGTCGATGAAGATGCAAACATCATTGGTGGTAACAGGGTTGCCGTTAATGCTGCTGGGTTCGCCATCCATTCTGCCTTGCACAAGGCAAGACCAGATGTCAATGCTGCCTGCCATACACATTCCAAGTACGGTAAGGCATACTCTGCCTTTGGTAAACCATTGGAGATGCTCAACCAGGATGCATGTACCCTATACAACCACCATGCCGTCTATGCAAACTTTGGAGGTGTTGCCGTTGAATCAAAAGAAGGTGAAGAGATTGCCGAGGCCATTGGCGATGGACATGGTGCCATTCTACAAAACCATGGTTTGATAACCGTTGGTTATACCGTTGACGAGGCTGCATATCTGTTCTGCTTGATGGAGAGAACATGCGAGTGTCAACTATTGGCAGATGCTGCAGAGAACGAAGGAAGGCAGAAGCAATACATTGGTGATGAAGAGGCTGCCTACACCTATCACATCAACGCCGACAGAGAAACCTTGTTTGGTGAGCTACAGCCGGATCTCGCATACGAAGCCTACAAGGACGATTCATTCTTGTCCTTCTCAAAGGCCAAGAAATAAGTCTGGTTGATTCTTTTCCGTTTCTTCATTTGCTAACTCCTATTAGACCACTTTCTATATATATATACTACGTACTCCTCCTTGATTTTTCTATAAAACAAAGAAGATAAAAAAGCTCCGCTATTTATTCTTATTTTGAATGGATTCGCTTGTAAAACATGGTTTAAGTAGTTGTTCAAAGATTCTAACTTGTTAAAACCCGCATAGGGCAGCGCCGGAGTGCGTGAAGATCGAGGAATTGTTACAGCGCGAAGCACCATAAAGGGGGGATCAACAAAATTCAACGGCGATGTTCAAACTCTTCAAAACAAGCAAAGGCATCAGGGGTTCAATGCAAAACTAAACCTGATTACATCATATCAAACAATTGAACCATGCAAATGTGCTGTTCTAAAGAAGAGATATAGAAGACTAAACAGAAACACGTCTCATTGGGTTTTCCTTTTCATGGATTCAAAAGAACTACAACAAAGCTACAACAATGAGCAATGGCATGCCTTCCAAATATGCCCCTCTCGGACTATCTGAAGAGTACGTGGCCGATGAAGCAGAGAGGAAAAGACGAAAGGCACTGATGCAAAAAAATCACAGTCTTAACCAGGGGTTGAACAACGAAGATACAGACGAGGAAATGCTGGATGCCAACAGTGAAAAAGAGGTGGATCAGATAACAAGCATGGTTTCAGATGAGAGGCGATTGCATGGAGACTTTCCAAAGGAGAAAACAGTTCAATTCTCCCATTTGGAAAATGCAAAGTCCAACGTTGAAGAGGAGGTTCGAGCAAAGTTCAACACTCACGATCAAAGGCCCATATATCTCATTGTTGACACAAACTTTATCATCTCACACCTTCAATTGCTCAACGAACTTTACGAGTTGAGTCCTTCGTACGACAACGTTTTCAGGATCATCATACCAATACAAACGATCAATGAGCTTGATGCGTTGAAATCTTCAAACAGGTACTCTTCATCCTCGAGTAAAACCACCACGTATGATCCTCGAAAGGACTTTCTGGATGGGTTCTCGACGGACAAGTTGGGTATTTTAGCACGTCGTGCCATTGATTGGTGTTATGCCCATCTTCACGAGGCGGATGAGCTTATTAGAGGACAGAAACTTTTGGAGAGGATCGATGGTAATCTTACCAAGGATGACGCAATATTGGACTGTTGTCTCTACTTCAAAGTGAAACATCCTGCGAATCTTGTCATTTTACTGTCAAACGACAAGAATTTCTGTGTCAAGGCATTGACAAACGAAATATTGACCATCTCGTTCCGTTTGAATATGACTGCAAAACTGATTGCCGATAGACTAGTCGAGGAGAATGCATCCAATCTTATCGATGGTACCACCACCATACCCACTTCCAACGGGAATCTTATTGATGACGATTTGTACTACAGTAGACCCAAGAAGGAGAACCAACCGGTTGAACAGGTACACATGGAGGACGACGAGATGAGTTTTGACGATTCGTTTGGCCATGAAGTGATACCCGAAGAGCCACAGGAGACAGTCACTATTGAAAATGCATCGTTTGAGATTTACTCTCAGACGGGGAATCTTGTTCCCGAGGCAATGGACCACGTCTTGCGTGATGAGTTTGGTGAGGATTATGAGTTGCTTGGTTACGATCCAAAGAGGATGAACACATTACGAGACTGTTGTGAAGCTTTAAAGAAGTATCAAATCTCAGCCTTCACGTCCTACTTTGACAGGGCATTTGCCAAAAAACATCAGAAACTTTTACCAAGGTTTTCTGGAGATCCATTGAGGGCAGTACAGAATAGAGGCTTTGTCGGTGGCATATCCAAGATACCAAACGATGTTGATAGTCTTGTTGAATTCTATCAGTTTTGGATGGTTGTATTGTTGGGGTTGTACCAAGGAAGAGGAGAAGCCCAAGTTCAGGCCTTGAACACTTTGTTGTTGAGATGGAGGAGTTTGATGGAGGCTGTTATCTGAACGTGTAATGAATAGTTCCGCTATTTGCAAATCAAGGGGTAACAAAAGTCAGGGCAGTGCATGAATGAGATACGAGACCGCATAATCGGCCTGGCTGAAACCATGCCCATTTTCTTTAAAACTTGATCCGAATCGAATGAAACTCTACGACTGAAATAGTATAACTCAAGAAGAAGGAGGTAAAGGGCAGAGTTTAACAGGTTGTTGCCTTTTAGAATAGAAGGCAAGGTGTCCACAGCTCAATTGCTTTCCAACCAACATCCTCGAAGCATATAAAGAAAGAGTAGCACCGATCTGACCAGTCCTCTCAATATTTTTCGGAGTCTCTTTCGTATTGAGACCAAAGAGATGCAATTGTCCAGCGTACTCCTAACAGCTGGTGTAGCCAATGGCAGTGTGAGCTCTTACACGAATTCGGCATCACCAGCACCATCGACGGTACTGACGGCTGTCTCGGAAAGTTCTGCCTCGCAAAGTAATGCTTCCTCAATCCTTGTCTATCAAAATGTGACCTATTCGAAGCTCAACACCACAGCTGCCACAGGTGCTTTAGGGTACAACACGTTTGGTGTTATAGATACCGAAGGTTCCACACATCTATACACGGCTTCCATGAATACGTCCGACCTGATACTTCCAACGGAGGTGTTGTATGTGGACCTTTGCTATGCGGCAAGATACCAGCTGCTAACAAACCTATCGAACGAGAACGATCTTTCCAGCTATATCCAAGAAAACATAAATTCCAGCGAATCCTACCAGGATCTTTTGGAATACTACCAGGAGTATGAGAACAGTGTCTTTGGAACCACTCCTGATCTATGGGATGCCATGAACGATGCATCTGTGGAGGCCTACCTGGATGTACCGGAGGAGATTAGGGACGAGTATTCTCCATGGCTGGTGTCACTGTACGATCTAGTGTATACCAACTATCTATCGTTTGTTGCAGAGAGGGGATATGTTGGAGTGAAGACTGTTGCAACCATCGAATCGTCCTACGATACAGAGGTAATCATTCCAGCGAGTGCATTCAAGGATCTTTACGACTTTGCCATGTGCAATGGTATATTCAACGATGTCGGTCAGAATCCGGATCTTTACAACAACTTTTTCCACAGCAACGTTTCGGGTATGGCAGACAGTTTCTTCTTTGACTATCTGACTGTTGCCGATGACATCACTGCCAACATTGACATTCAAACCGTTTGTACTTCTCTCAACCAGTATCTTTCGCTTTTCAGCTGGTCCGATAGACTGGCCGTCAGTGCGAAATCGTTGTACCTGTATCTACAGTCGGCGTACATGGTGACTGTCGAACCGACCGGATATGTGACAACCACCTACTACATGCCGGTTGAATACGAGGCTCCAATGACATACAGGGTGTATCAAGGATCCAACCAGGACCCTACAGAGATAGCGTCGGCAAGAATCGCAGCACAGACTGCAATGCCGGTGGCAGCATCGGCAACGGAGGTACCGATTGAAGAAAGAGACGTTGGAAACTCCTCGACATCAACGATCCACGAAACCTACGTGACAACAAGCACTGTTTGGACCTCACTTCTAACATCGAAAGTATCCTGGTGGGATCCCGATCTATCATCATCCTTTGAACTTTCAGGGTCAGAGGATAACAGCGTGATGGTGACGCTAGACACTACAGCATCAATCTCTTATGATTACCAGTTGATCATGTCGGCACTAATTCAAGGTCTGGTGATAGACTACAAGAAGAGTGTTGATGCCTATGGAGATCTGATCTCTTCCAATTCCGACCTGAAGATAATTCAGGATTATACTTCGATGCTATCTTACTATTCGACAAGAAACATGTTTTCCGATCCGATAAAGTACAACCAGGCCATCAGTACGATGTATGCATTTGCCAACATTGTTCCATGGCGAGAACAGATCTGGGATGCCATGGGTTGGTACTATACCGAATTTCAGCAAAACGGATACGCCGATAGTGACTGGTACACCTTTGGAGACGGTCAGATCTTCAAACAGTTGTACAACCCTGCCACAGATTTTGGGGTAGTATCTTGGGTTACCGGTAACGTTGCAAACATTGGTATTTGAATGAGAATGGTTTTGTTATTATGTACAAGAAAAGAAGGGTATATATATGTGTAGAGTAATTGAGTATCTATGAGTCTCCGTACAACCATGCAGGGTCCATAGCGGGTCCATAGCGGGCCCATCTCCCGGTCGGGGACTTTGTGATATGCCCAAGGGCTGTGCTACCAGAGAAAAGGCCAGGCACTCCACTTCTCTTGAACAACTCCCATCAGGCAACACACAAGTGATATCAAAATGCCATATAGCCCAAAAGTGCAACTGAAATAGGAGGTTTTACCGTCTCGAGACGTCAACTGTTAGGAGTAATCACAGAAGAGCAGCAGAAAGCCGCTCCCTCTCGCAACGCGTGTGGATAATATTAGAAAACGAGGCTGAATGATTTCCCCCCCCCCCCAGTGGTGGGGCTTCCCCGGCAAGAGAAAACACGCTTCCGCACGCTCCCACCACGCGCCCACCACGGGCCGAATCCAACCCACCACACAGGCTCTCCTGTTCCTGAATTTCTTTCACTTTTTCTTTTTTTTTTTTTCCTTTCAATAATAACACCGACAATTATTCGGATATTCATAACACAACCGTTCATTCTCTCCCCTTTTTCCACTTCTTCAGTTATAAAGTGAAAGAGGTAGACGACCCTTGTCTTCCCGCTGTTCTCTTGTTGAATCAACCGTCATTGCTGCCTCCATCTAATCCCAAGTTTCCATCCTTCTATCCTTCATAGGCGGTCATCGGACATTCAAGTTCATTCACCACTCCCAGTTACAAACACGTCATACCTGTTCCCCTCGGTAGATATACATAGCTAACAGTTAGCTTCACATCGTGATAAAGGCAAGCAAAATCACGTCATGTCGCCAATATCAGTCATCGTCAAGCCCCCGGTGATGCTCTACAAGCTGGTCAGGCATATGATCCTACAGGCATTGAACGGAAGAAACATCTTTCAACTGGCATTCACTTTCTTCCTAGGCTTCTTTCCAGTCTTCACATGGTTGGCAATCTTCAAAAATGCAAACTTGATACCCAACAGCATCAGACCAGACATCCATGTCAGACTCGCCAAGAACTTGGACGAGTTCATGTTCAATGCAGATCAACTTTCTGCTTGGATCTCAATGGTGGCAATGGCTTGTACTGGTTACTTGGTGTGGATCAAGTTCTATAGAATCGAAGAACAAGACCTGTTCAACGCCAACGATCTGCTCCTAAAAAGACAGATTGGGTTCCTCAACGCCGACGTTGAAAACCTAAACGATATCGAGATGAACGACACGATCAATCGAAAGAAGAACGAGAGTAACACGACAGCACAGATTGACTCATCTCCATCGTCTTCGTTATCTTCTTCTTCTTTCTCCTCATCCAGCAATACACCAACACCAGTTTTACAAGAATCACAGCAAAAGAAGCCATCCGTTTATCTTCCGAAATCTTGTCTCTCCTACCTCCCACCCATCCTCTTTGCATCGGCATGGTTCATCCTAAACTTGGACTATCTCTTGATCGATCATCTAATGACTCCCTTGGACCTGATAGCTTGGACTTCCTACGTTCTCATCCATTTCTTCTGCCCCTTGTTCACCTCGATCTACCTGTACGTGTTTCAAGCACCAGGAGCAATCAAATGCTTCTCCTACGCTTTGGGTTGTCAAAACGTAGCAGGTGTTCTTACCCATCTCCTATTCCCAAATGCTCCTCCATGGTTCATCCATCTATACGGTGAGGATTCAAGTGCCGACTATGATATGCCTGGTTATGCTGCAGGATTGACCCGTGTCGACGTTGCCCTTGGTACCCATCTCAACTCCAAGGGATTCCACAAATCTCCAATTGTCTTTGGTGCTTTACCCTCTCTACACTCGGCCATGATTGTTCAAAGCTGTCTGTTTGTTGCTTGGTATACCGTCTGGTATACACCAAAGGTCTTCTTGCTTCTACTGGTTGTCCTACAATGGTGGGCAACCATGTACCTGGATCATCATTGGAGACTGGATTTGATCGCTGGATTTGCCTATGCTTTTGTCAGTTTCACCATCTTTAAAAGGTGGATGGTTTGGTACGAAAGACAGTTTGTTGAGGCTAGACTGAAGGGAGACTTCCAAAGCGGTAGCTCGTATGGAATGAGGGTCTTCAAGGGACTCGGTTGGTTCGAAAGGTTTTTTGATCCGTACTCATGAATACCTTTGTGTAATGTATGTACGTAACTTGTATTATTAATAACAACAAATCATCAAAGAAAATATCGTCTTTTACTTGAATAGAAGGAAGAATAATTAGGAAAAAACGAGAAAGAAGTATAAAAGGCCAAAACAGAAAGAATCACGTATCTTCATAGTCATCCTCCTCGTGCCTTAGCTCGACAGACATGTCGTGCCATTCGACTCCTCCATGGGCACAGTCGCTAACTCCCAGGTCCTCGAACCCTAGACGGAGATAGAACGGAACACGCTCTTCCTTTGCTATCAGGACAACCCTATCACCGACAAACTGTTGGTTCATCTTTTGAAGATAGTCTCTGATCAACAACGAGCCTAGTTTCAAGCCTTGATATTCGGGAGAGACAACTACGGAATGGATGGCAATCGTTCTTGACGATTCGACATGTCCAATCTTATCGTTATCCTTGATTGTGGCGTCCACAATGTACATGCTCGTGCCATGGGAGACGAACTGAGGCAACTCCATCGATCTATCCGTCACTTTTGGATCAAACGATTTGGTGGCAATGATATGGCCTATTAGGGTCTCCTTGGCGATTGTAGAATGGTTTGGAGGTAGTTTGTTGTAGTCATCCTCATCATCATCCTCTTCTTCCTCTTCCACTTCTTCCTTTGACAGATCGGCATCGTCATCAGTGGCATCGCCATCGTTGGACGGATGCGTTGCCGATTTCTTTAACTTAGACTGGGCCTCTGTATTCCTCTGGAACAGAGTATGCTCTTCAAACTCTCTAACAAACAGACCGGAACAAAGTTCGGGACAAACGGTAAGTCTATACTTGAGCCTTATCTCTGTTGCCCTTTCAGCTTCGGGAAATCCTTTGGATTCCAGGTCGACAACCTGTTTCAAATCGTAGACCGACAGAGGACGGATGCAAAGGTGCTGTGGCTTCTGCTTTGGCAGTGGTTTCGATGTGAGATCTTGGTGTGACATTGTATTGACCTATTGATGGTACGCGTCGAAAGTCAATGGGTTGGTACAGCGATGGTTAAGGAAAAAACCGATAAGTAATGACTCAATGGGGCGCTGGTAATTTTTGGATTCAGTAGAGAACAGGGGAAAGTTACAAACACTAAGGGCGAAATGACCAGTTACAATTGTTCAATTGCCTTCAAAAAACCAATGTCGGATCAGCAGGAACAGAGGCAAGAGTCGAAATCAGGCTGATTACTCTTGTTGTTTGGTTGGAGTCAGTTGGTCAGTAGAGCCATTCGTTGCTTGTTCACCGTTATCAAACAGACAAGTTGAGGAATCCCAGCTAGCCGTTTATGGTGCAGAGGTGTATCATTACACTGACCTATTCTTTGGCAATTTTCCGGCGCTCAATAAAGCATGGCAAGTAACTGAATAACTGAGTCTGTTTGATGGTTACTTCCTCTTATCCAATGTCAAAACAACTATATTTCAAATCAATTACTACTACTTGAGTTGAGATAATCTACAACGTCGACAGCTAATCATACAACTACACTTGTCCATTCCACTCCTCACAATGTCCGAAGAAGCACAGCAACAACAACAACAGCCGATGGTTCTTCCATTGGAACTCATCGATAAATGTATAGGATCAAAGATATGGGTGCTGCTGACAAACCAGCGTGAGTTTGTCGGCACCTTGGTTGGGTTCGACGACTTTGTGAATATAGTTCTGAGCGATGTTAGCGAGTTCGATGGAAGCAAGAAGGTCATCGGCAAGAGATCAAAGATGCTTCTAAGTTCGAGAGACTTGGCAATGCTTGTTCCTGGTGGTGAAGGTCCGCTATAGAAGCGGTACAAAAGTGTGATGAAAGAAGGAGATATACATGGTTTTGCTGCTAGGAAAAGGAGCATGAGAAGCCGATGTGTGTACAGTATGATAATATATCCGATATACAACATATACATGTTCATATATGTAAATGAAAAGAGAAAACCAAAAGATTACCAAGTATCTCAACTTTCCAAAGCATCAATGGAAGTGTCTGTTAATCTCCAAAGAATCAGCATAAAAATAGTTCTGTAGGGACTGAACTGCGAGGCCAAAAGTTCCATGACATTATCGCCATAGTATCCACCCTTCTTATCACTGGCACTCAATTGCTTCACCTTTTGCACCTTGCCTGCTTTGACATGTTCCATCATGACAAACCCATCTTTGAAAACCGATTCAATCTCCTTCTTTAAATCTGGTCTCTGCTTGAGGTACGTGGCGAATCCCTTCTTGATACCTAGATCTCCACTCTCAAAGATGTCCAATCTTTCCAACGCAAACATCATAAACATGGAGGAAGACCATGGCCCTATTCCTTTGAACGATTGCAACTTCAAATCCAATTCGACATCTTCAGTGTTTTGGAAATATTCGTACGTCAATCTTTCCAATTCAGGAGCATCTTCCAAGAACGCCTTGGCTAAACCTTTGACGTACTCCACTTTTCTGCCTGAAAGACCAAGACTTCTTAACTCTTCAACGGAGGCACGATCAAACTTTGCAGGCGAGGGCAATTGACCAACTTCGTCGGACAACTCGTTGATTATCTTCGCCTTTATCGAAGCAGCTGCCTTTCCACTGATCTGTTGTGAAATGAGGCCAGAGACTAACGAGTCAAAGTAGTGCCTTGCCGATTCCTTTTGAGGATTCGGGCTGTTTTGGAACGAGGCAAAAGGTTTTGCTGTGATCAAGTCGTACAGCGAGGGATCTTTGGAAAGAATTGTCTCGATACCCTTTATGAATTCCGGGGTATGCGATTGATAAAAGTGGGATGGTAATTTGAGACTGCTGGTGGATCCATTGGAAAGAAACTTCAATGTGGGCAAAGCAACTGTCGCTTCAGATTCCAATGTTCTTGTCTCCTCTTTGACAATTGTCACCTCCTCACTCTTGATGGTAACTGTAGTGGCTTCAGGTGCCACGGACTTGTGTCTTTTGGAGGATCTTGTTCTAGGTGTTTTGGATACACTAGCGACAGTGGTGGCGGTGGCGGTGGCGGCAGCAGCAGTAACAGCGGCAACGGCAGGATTCGAACGAGAGCTTGGAAGTCTTCTCTTAGGTGGCATGACGGTGATTGTATGTCAATTCTTTTGTTCCATTAGTAAGCCAACATGGTGCTTGGAAAGTGAATATGACGGATAATGAATAGGGGATATATTATATCTATCTATATCTCCACCACCGCCACTCGGCTCTTGCCGCGAGCCGCGCGTAGTCTCGAGCTGTGCTTTGATGCTCAGTATGCAGGTGGCAAAAGTTAAACAGATAACGCCTTCGATCTCAGACACATGTATATAAGAAGAAAGATTCTTTCCTCCCTTGTCAGTAAACATCACAATCCAAAGAAGACCGTGCTTTAGTATACATACACAATCACTGCAACAAAAAAATGAATCTCACAATTACGGTGGAAGGCACAGATCAGATCTTGAGCATCGATCTTCCTGGAGATTTCGAGCTCGACGATTTCAAAGCTTATCTTGAATCAGAGACAACGGTTCCACCTTCTGACCAGATCATCCTCCTTGACGGAAAGACACTAGAGACCACAGACCCGGCAAAGAATACGTTGTCTGATACTCCCTTGAAGGACAATGATCTTCTCGTTTTGAAGAGGAGAAGAACCACCACGACGGCAGCGGTTCCCCCACAATCCGCTGAAATTCCTTCAAATGGCGTTGACATGTTGAACAATCCTATGGTGGAGACACAGATTGAAAACTTCCGTCAACAGTGTCTTACCAATCCTGGAATGCACGCCCAAGTTCCTCCTGAATTGATACAGAACATGAACAACAAGGAACAGTTCAAAGCATCAATGCTAAGGGTGATATCCAACGGTAGTGAACAGGAATCTAGAAACAGAGAAGAAATCAATAGACTCTATGCCAACCCTGATGATCCAGAAAATCAAAAGCGTATCATGGAACTCATACGTCAGGAGGCAATCGAAGAGAACATGAGAAGTGCGTATGAAAACTCACCAGAGATGTTCACCAGTATCCACATGTTGTATATCAACGTTGAAGTTGCAGGATATCCTGTCAAGGCCTTTGTTGATACAGGAGCACAAACTACCATCATGTCACCCAGCTTGGCGGAAAAGTGTGGATTGGATAGATTGATAGATAGAAGGTTCATTGGAGAGGCAAGAGGTGTTGGATCGGCAAAGATTCTGGGACGTATTCATAGCGCACCTTTGAAGATTGGAACTGGGTTCTTCCCCTGCAGTTTCACCGTTTTGGACACTTCGGTTCAGATGTTGCTTGGATTGGACATGTTGAGGAGGTACAGGGCAACCGTTGATCTCAAAAGAAACGTGCTTGTGATTGACGATGTCGAGACTCCTTTCTTGGCAGAGCAGGATTGTCCAAAGGAATTGACCGGTGGCGGTCCTGCAACAGGTTCAAGTGGTGCTGGTCCATTTGGTACACCGCTTGGTGGTGGACAAACCCTGGGAAGCAACATCTTTCAAGAACCGGTCGCTGCAACGCCTAGTGCCACCTCTTCTATTGCTAATCCAACTCCAGCGGCTAGACCTTCTGTGTCAAAGAGGCCTAAACTTCCTACTCCTTCCTCCACATCCTCATCTGCACCACAACTGGCTGTCGCTGACCATCAAAAGGTAGCCCAACTAGTTGGAATGGGATTCGATCGTAAACAGGCAGAATTTGCTTTGCAACAGACGAACAACAATTTGGAACTGGCTGCTGGTCTGTTATTTGAATAAAATCTGTTCTCCATGATCAACAATACCTTTCTTCTCTACTATGTAACATTTACGTTAGTACAAAATAGACGGATTATCTTTAGAGTAAAAACTGAGCCGCACATTACCAAAGGAGCCGCACCATGCAAGATTAGCTCCCCATTTTCAAGAGAAACTGAAAAATATATTTCAAAACATGGCTGTGCTCATACTTAATATCGACACGTGTGTGTAAAATGACAGTCAAGCAGGGGTCGCCGCACAGCCATCGCGCCATGCCGCCTCAGAATCCGCCGCAGAGCCTCTTTTATGATTCTTTAAAAAGAGCAAATTCCAACCCATCTTATTAACTGGCTCTCTTTTCAAGCTTTTTCTTTATAATAAAGGATAAATTTACCTGTATCATATTAAACGAATCCTAAATTAATAGTGTCTACTAAACAATCATCAAAAAAACCATAGAAAGTTGGATTATACCCTCTCTACTTTGTTTTGTTTCAAAAGCCCATATTCAAGAAACAATTTGAAAAATAGCTGGGGGGACTTGAAAATCATTAAAAAAGCCAATTTTACAATAGTATGAACTGTTGCTATTGAAGGTTCTCACTGATACAGTTTGAAGTTGGTAAAAAATTGTGGAGAGTACCTTCAAGCGTTTTTCAGGACTTTATTGAGTTGCTTTGACTTGCTGCTTCCAACTGGTATTTTAACAGCATGAATAAGGTGAATCGTGTTCACAACTTATATCAGCAGCCACTGCTGATCCTACAGTTGCTGCTGGTTTTTTTTTCAAGAGATTGTTTTCCTGAATCTCTTATTGTGTAGGCAATTGTAAAAGCCTCTATTTGGATCAACTGTTCTTGACGAGTAAACCTTGGTTTTATTCTTCATCGTTCACTATCTGGTTTGAAACTCAGTCAACGCTGCAATCAAGGTACTCTTTTATAAGACCAGGCGAGTTGTCCATGTTTTTGCTTTAGTTGGATGAGAAGAGGCTAGAGAGATGGCACGAACAGAATATCGAAACTTGCAACCAGTTTCAATTGGAGCGACACCCTTTGTACTGCCTTTAAACTTTGAAAGCTCAATCCGTCTCATAGCCTGATGGCATCTTCTTTCAATTCGTTATCATACTCAACCAATTGAAGGTTAGGATGACTCTCGATCATCTTAGAACTTAAACCGTTCCACATCCAATCCACCCTCTTATCCTGCCTCGGAAGTTTCAATCTAGCTTTGAAACCTTCTATAAAGATTCTATCGTTGTGGTTTATTGTTGAAGAATAGATGACAAACTCGTTATAGATTGACACCGAGGACCAGAACTGTAGTTTCCTTAGGGATGCAATCACCAAGCTTGTGATCTGTCCACCGTTGTTGCAAAATATAAACGTTGGGTTATGTTCCTTGTTCAATACCAACTCCAAGATCTTGAGTACTTTCTCCTGCTCAATCGGAATCCCCCTCTTCTTACCTTTGTCCTTTGTTGCATTGTTCACTTCTATATGAACCAGTTGGATTCCATTCTTGTAGCAGAAGGAGTATAGTGAAGGATCGTTCTCAAGGGTGATCTGTGCGGGTATTAGCGCCACCACCGTCTTGAGATGTAACGTCTTTAAGTATGGGTAATTGATGGGCCTTGGATAGGCACCTCTAAAAAGATCAGACTGTATCTTGGCAAACTTGATTGGTGGTATCATTGGATCAGGGGTCCTATAATCATCATGCTGTTGATGGTGGTGGTGATGATTGTGGTGGTTATTGTGAAACGGCATTGTATCGTGAACTTTTACAAAATGGCTCTGCTTCTAACCAATTTGCACTAATACACCGATTGTTGTTGTTATTCGTGAGATAAAGGCTAGAAGGAAACAAAAAGGTTCAAGAGGAGTTCAAGTTGTTCAAGTGCTTGTATATATACTAGTAGATGAGTGCACATCCATCCGAAAAGAGACTGAAACACCCTTGCATTGCCGAATCTCCTTGCAATGAGAGCATGCGACACCAATAGTGACTACACTGCTGGAACAAACTACTACCATTGACTCTCCGCCACGAAATAGATAAGAGAATTTGGGGATACTTCAATGCTTTGTCCTTCTACCTCTTCGTCTTCTATCAATCTCTCAGTACCAACATTCTCAACTCTTATTACACCCATACATCAAGAAATGGAGTTCTATGAGCCTGAAACGGAGCAAAAGGCAAAGTCCCAACATAGGGACGAAAAGACTGACAAGTTGGTCTCTGACTTCGAGACCAAAGTTGAAGACGTTGTCTCCAACATTGAGGCTAACACCAAGGTTGGCTGGTCGTCACTAAGTGGATTTGTCTCCAACTTCCAGAAGAAGTTGCCAGATTACATATCAGAGACCAAGGAGTACACAAAAAACCTTGATATCCAAAAGACTCTCAACACGACCAAGGAGAACTTTGAGAAGAACTTGAGTAATCTGCCTAAAGTGGAATTCCCCAACGTGAATATACCTAAATTCAAAGAAGAGGATTTGAGCGGTCTCAAGCAAAACTCGGAAAAGTTCATCAAGAATGTGAACCAAAACACGACAAAGTATCTTGATGATTTGGATTCAGATTTGGAGAAGCTGGAAAATTTGACTTTGGACTATGCCTCCAAGTTTGGTTCGTTCCTTACTTCAAAGACGGGAATAAACCTGAACATCCCAGGTTTGTCCGACCTGAGTACAGAGAAGAAAGAGGAACTATTCAGCCTGCCTAAAGGTGCCCTAGCAAGTAACAGGGTGGAAGCTCAACTGCACGAACTACAGACCAAGAAAGAGATTTACATAGAACAAGCAGCCAACAAGACATCCTTTGAATCCTTCGAAGTGCAGCCAGAGCAGATGAATGAATCTGTTCAACTACTTGAGGATGTGGAATCGTTGAAAGCTATATTTGATGCTCTAGTCCCTACCCAACTCGACGCTGAAACTTTCTGGAAGATATACTTCAGCTCCAAGGAGAAGATCATTGAGGAAGAGAAGAAGAGAAAGGAACTGTTGAAGAAAAACCCTACAGAAGAAGAGGAAGAAGACTTTGCATGGGATGATGAGGAAGAAGAAGAAGCAGTCAGCAACGACAAGAAGTCCAGTGATCCAAAGACCACACCTGCTGCTGTTGATGAAGCCACCAGTGCCAGTGCCTAAGCTGCTACCCATTGGTACTGCTCTTTTACCAGTCAATGTTTTTTCTTCCTTGAGTCTCATTTTTCAAATCACTCTCACTATTGGAGTGATTCGTAAATTGATTTATGAATTGTTTGGCATGTTTTTCCTGTCTGTCTGTCATCGTCCTTGAAAACATATAGTGTTTTTGCAAGGACGCCTTCGAATGCCACCCTCTCTATTTTTACTTTTAGCTTCTTCACCAATAATATCTGCAACCGCCTATTTGCATACAATTTGAATTAACTCGTCCAACTTTTACTTTTATCGATGGTATTGGAAGCTGAATATTGTTACTATGTAGAGGCATCCCCACATTCTCGCTCGCACGCAAGGCCACGCGGGAGGCCCCACGCCCCGTGCCATGCCCCGTGCCAAACACCGGGCGGCTGGCAAACCTTCTATATAAAGCATTACCGAGGCCATACGTAGTATGATGGAGTGCTATACTAATCTATCTATGTAAAGACCCCTTCTTTCTTGATCTTGTTCTTGCACAAACCATCTTTACCTGCTAACCTCAACCCAACACACAGCAAAGGGTACCGCTGGTGATATCATACCCACAATCTACACACATATATTTTTGCATCGGGAACAGGACGAGTGAAACCGCCTATAACTTTCACAGCTAGCAGATATCCTCATAGCATTTCCTCTCAGCATCATGTCAATTGACAATCCATCAACGTCGTCGCCGAAACCACCCAAGTCTATCCATGAGCTTACCATTTTAGTTGCAGAGTTGGTCGATTCGTTCAGGCTCGAAGGGGTGAACACGATAACTGACTATCTAAACAAGGCCCTCGAGTCGGTGGAATCATACAAGGCAAACGTTTCACCGATCAGCAACATCTCAGCCGATCCACTCACCCAACAGATCATCCTACACTACGAAGAATCATTTATGTATTATTTAACAGCACAGAACATATTGATGGAGGTGATACCGAAGCTGGGCGATTCCGGGAAACTGAAAACAAGCGAAGCTATAAGTGGATTCTACGATATCTTGTCCGACTACCTACATGACGAAAGGGAAAGATTCCGACAGATAGAGTCCTTCATCAACGTTCATTCACGTTTACAGAATGGGAGACAAGGAGAGAGTATTGGCAACGGTGACATGCTACTCAAGAGATTCCAAAACTTGAAAAGTGGAGACCATACGCTGAAGATGACGAATCATTCTCCATCCAACGGGAAGGTGGCCTTGAAATTGAACACAGGTATAAGTTTGCCCTTGGATCAACCATACCACAATGGTGGGCCACAAAAAGTCATCAGAGAAGCTTTCAGCTGGCTCGAGGGGAAAGAGTCGATTACAATAGATGAGATTTCGTATCTTTTGGACAGCTACCCCGATTTGATTCTACTGATTGATCTCAGAAGGAAAAAGGACTACGATGTTGATCACATAAGATTAACAGACAACATAATACAGATTGAACCTGTATCGATAAGGGAGCACTATTCTTGTGAGAACATTGTGAATTACTCCTTGATAACAAACTCAGACGAAGAACGGAGCATGTTCATAAATAGAGATAAGTATGAACTGGTGATCCTGCTTGATCAATCGTCAACCGACACTAAAAAATCCAAAGAATTGGAGAAACTGCTGAACATTTTGAAATTCCGAAATGACGGGAAGTTTCTCAAACGTGAACCGGTGGTTTTACAAGGTGGATATCAAGAATGGGACCACTTCAAGAACACAATCAAGTCTCCCATGGTTGATAAACCCCTTTTGGGCATGACTAGAAGAGACTCCCTCAATTCTCGCCCTGTTAGTGACGACATAACGTCAAACTATTCTTCTTCATATAGTGATTCGAACTTGATCAGAAACGTTGGGGAATATTTCTCGAGATCAAAAAACAACGGTTCAGTGCCACCACATCAATACTCTCCAATGAATACGGGGAAACGTTTATCATCAGCTGGATCACAAGTATACGGAAGTTCTTTCAGTTCCAGCTCGCCAAACAGGAAGGATTCTGTTCTGGCTGCATCAATGACACCTTCAAAACCCAGACCTGTTGCATATTCTCCAATGTCATCTCCTTCTCCCAAACCTTTACATAATGAGTACAACGGGTCGAATGGAATCCAAAACGGTACCAATGGCCATTCCAATACAAAACCAATGTTACCACCATTACCGTATCAGCATTCTAATAGGAACGTCAATTCTTCGCCTCATCCTTCCCAATCCACAAATGGAATAACTCCAGAGTCTGTCATGTCACTACCACCTGCAAAGTTGAATCACCAATTCCAGAGAAGTCTTAGTGTTATGACCGGACTAGTCAACTTGGGAAATTCCTGCTACATGAATTCGGCTATACAGTGTATTATAGGATCAAAGAAGTTGCTGGAGTTTTTCATCACGGGGTCATTCAAGAAACACATCAACATCAATTCTAAACTGGGTTCAAAGGGTATTTTGGCAAACGAGTTTTCATCCTTGTTGGTTGAGATCTACAAAAACTCGGCGCCTTCGAAGCCTAGATCGATCACACCGCTCCATTTCCGTCGCACTTTGGCCTCGTTAAACTCCAACTTTAGAAATGCAGATCAACAGGACTGCTCCGAGTTTTTGAACTATGTGCTTGACTCATTACATGAGGATTTGAACGAAAATGGTAACCATCCGAAACTACCGGATCTAACGACCGAGGAGGAAGTCCAAAGGGAAAAGATGCCAATTCGTATTGCATCAACCATCGAGTGGGAAAGATACCTCAAGACAAATTTCAGCATCATCGTTGATATCTTCCAAGGGCAAATGCTGTCACAGTTGAAGTGTCTCAAGTGTGGCACAACGTCAACCACGTACAACGCATTCAGTACGTTGAGTCTTCCGATTCCTCACAAGACTCCTGGAACTTCATTGTCCTCATGCTTTGATGAATTCGTCAAGCCAGAGCTACTAACGGACGATAACGCATGGCATTGCCCCGAGTGTAAGTCCAAGCAACGTTCGTTGAAATTTCTAAAGATCTCAAGGTTGCCCCAGGTTTTGATCATTCATTTGAAGAGGTTCAAATTGGACAGTTACTTGACCAAACTAAACACACCGATCGACTATCCTTTGGAATTACAGTTGGACAAGTACTGGCCTGAAATATCGTCAGATTTGGAGAGGTTGGCATTGAGCAAGCTGCCTGTAAGGGGTCAGTTGCCCCCTTTCAAGTACAAGCTCTTTGGTGTGGTTAACCATTTCGGTAATTTGGTCAATGGCCATTATACCGCCTATGTCAACAAGGAGGACAAAGGGGAAGGATGGTGTTTGTTCGACGACGATAAAGTCTACAAACACTGCAATACCAACAAGGTTATCAACGGAGATGCCTATATTTTGTTTTATGTTAGAGTTTAGATACCGGTGTACGTCCGAGAGGAAAAAATACAATTTTAGGATTAGAAGAACAATTGATCGGATATTCTTTTGTTGTTATTCATTAACTCGTTTTGCTGTTTGGACACCATGAAGATCATAAGGCATGTGTGTATAAAGTATAAGCACAAATCGTGTAGACCAACATGTCCCCATTCAGCAATCACCTATTTGGTACGCTCCATCTTTAGCACCGTCCATGTTGATAAACTTGTTACACTGTGGCACTTCATGGCCAACATGACCTATGATCAAGACGCATCCGTCGGTCTTGTTCCAACCATTGACCAACGTTTTGCCCTTTAAAATATCTTCATCGGTCATTCCGGACAACGATTCATCCAATATTAGTATCTTTGGGTCGTTGATCATTGCTCTGATCAACAGAACAATCTTCTGGTTTGACACGGATAGACTATCAAATCTGCTTTCGAGTTCTGACTTGAGTCCAACCAGATCGAGATAATTTTCAATTTTTGATATCTGGTCATTGGTCAAATCCATTGGGGGAACGTAGGAACCAACTATGAACCCTGTCGAGATGGCCTGTTTGACGGTAAGCTTCTTTGGAAAGATTGCATGTAGCTCTGGAGAGGTGAAACCAATATCCTTGTTGGTGTCGAAATAGTTTGTCTTTCCGGTGGCTCTTGGTGTTCCATCGATCTTGATGCTCTTGTTCCACGACTGTGGATGGTCGAGGGTTATAAGGGCCAATAGAGTCGTCTTTCCAGAACCATTTTTGCCTCTAACGTGCCATTTTTCCCCTTGCTTGACGGACCAACTGAGGTCTTTCAAGATTGGAATCCCCTTATATCTGATGTTCACATTGTCCATCTCTATGATTGGGACATCGGCTTGGGTTGGGTCATCATGAGTTTTGGATAACGATGATTCTGCAAGCTGGAGACCAATCTTCTTTTTGATTTGATCTTCTATTTGAAACTGGTTTAATTGGTGCTCCTCCAAAAGATTCTTCAATATTGGAGCCAAGGACTCCTTAGAACCTTGATGTGCAATACCGTTCCTATCAACAATTGCCACTTTCTCTATCCACAAGGGAATTTCATCCTGAATCCTCAAACCTATACATATGTTGGTCTTGTGACCCAAAGAACTGTTAGCAGTTTCTTGCAAGACTTTCGACACGGTGAGAGTAGCAGAGGGATCCAATCCCAAGAATGGATCATCAATCAATAGTAAATCCGGAGCTCTGTACAAAGCCTTAGCAACTCTGGCCCTTCTGAACTGTCCATTACTCAAAGCGGTAATGAACTTATCCTCCAAACCTTTGAGATTTAATTGAGCTAGCAGTTTATTCACTCTGTCAGCCTCATAGACGTGACTGGAGTTATATGAGACATCGGCAATAAAGTTGGAGACTTTTTCATCGATCTCCAGGTCTTTGAAAAATTCATACCGACTGGATAGATGCGTGAAACCTCCACTTGCATCATGGGCACCATGACCCCAAGAGCCATTGTTGACGAATTTCAAAAGATCAACTTTGAAGTCAGCCTTCAAGGCAGACTGAGGGTACTTTCTGGAAAAAGGGGGGTACGAGACGTAGGTACCGGATAGCACCTTCAAAAAATCGGTCTTGTGGGAGTTACCAACGATTGCCCAGGTTTCGGAGCTGTCTAGCGTAAAGTTAATTGGATTATTGAAGATGTATTTGATCGTAGGTTTTCCGAGGTGGTGTTGGTGATGATGACCGATCATCACATTTGAGAATGATGCATTAGTCAGTTTGACCAACTCTGTTATTGCAGGCTTCGTCATTTAGCAAAGAAATGAAAGCAACAAATTGGACTGTTCAAATGCTTGACGTGAATTGAGTGGCATCCAGAGAGTACTTTCAAGCTTGCAACAAGGGCAACATTGGTTGATTAGTGTAGAAACTCATCAAAGAGAGTGTGGGTTAAGTTTGTGCTTCGAGCCGATCTGGTTGCATCCGAGATCTGTGCACGTGACGCGCCAACCGTTTCGAGAGAGTGTTTTCTGTTGATAAACTGCGGATGGTGAGGTGAGGATACACTACGTAAGTAAGTAAGGCACCTAACTAAGCAAGTACCCAAACACGTCCGTACGGTCTGTCTGTTTGTATTGTACCAGCTAGCCAATTCTCGTACTCTCTTCTTCAAAACAGAGATCCGAGATTCATCCTCATACATTCAACATCTACTAGTCTGTTGAGACAAGAGAACATCCTTAGACGCACACAGGAGAATTCCTCGGCTTGGACATAACATACACTTCCATAAGGTCATCTAGTCACTTTAAGATCGCAACTTCTCTACAGCTTCATCCTCTTCCACTCGCCAGCTAGAAAACCATTGCCATAGTAGGGAGCAACCGACATAATGAAAGAAGAGTACATCCCAAATAACGTGCCTAACGCGCCGCCTGACCACCTCTCTCTCGAGGAAAAGGAAGACCTGGAGTTTGGAAAGTTGACTTCCGAGAAGTATAGATACGTCTGCAAGTATAACCAGAATGAGCCATTACCGGCACCTATTTTTGACGAACCTCCTTACTTTATCGTGATCTTCACCTACTTGAACTACCTCATTTTGATCATTATAGGACACATCAAGGATTTCTTTGGTATGAAGTTCACACCTCAGTACTTCGAGGCTGTCATGCCTAAAGACGGATACCCTCCATGGTACTCCGCATTTGAATCTTTCTATCCTAGACGGTTGAAGAAAAGATTGGACGATTGTTTTGCAAGACCAATCCATGGTGTGCCAGGTAGGTTCGTCAGATGTTTCAACAGATACTCAATCGACTATAACGAAACGTTCCATTACGATGGTGGTTCAAAACCATACTTGAATCTATCCTCGTACAACTATCTAGGTTTTGCACAGTCTGTCGGTATCTGCTCAAAGGATGCCATTGATGTTGTCGAGAAGTACGGAACCACTTCGTGTGGCCCAAGAAGCATTTCGGGTAATAGCGATCTCCACAGAGACACGGAAAGAGTCATTGCCGAGTTTGTCGGTAAGGATGACGCACTGGTGTTTTCAATGGGTTATGGTACCAACGCTAACCTATTCAGTTCGCTGGTGAATTCCAAATGTTTGGTCATCTCCGATAATTTGAACCATGGTTCGATCAGATTTGGTATCAGAATGGCCGGTGCTGCAGTCAAGGTTTTCGCAAATAACGACATGGACAAGTTGGAAAAGATCTTGAGAGAATCCATTTCTCAAGGTCAGTCCAAGACGCATAGGCCATGGAAGAAGATTCTTGTTTGTGTTGAAGGACTGTACTCTATGGAAGGTAACCTATGTAACTTGCCAAAATTGGTCGAACTAAAGGAAAAGTACAAGTTTTTCCTCTTTGTTGACGAGGCTCATTCAATTGGTGCTTTAGGTGAACATGGTAGAGGTGTCTGTGATTACTTTGGAGTCTCACCTTCAAAGATCGATATACTGATGGGTACCTTCACCAAATCATTTGGTGCTGCTGGTGGTTACGTTGCTGGAGACCAGGCCCTCATCGATAGGTTAAGGTTGGACATATCCACAAACTCCTATGGTGAATCTCAACCTCCTGCAGTGTTAAAGCAGATTTCTACTTCTTTGAGAATTATCAAGGGAGAGCTGAACCCTGGTGAAGGTAAAGAGAGACTCGAGAGAATCGCCTTCAATTCGAGATATTTAAGACTAGGATTGAAAAGGTTAGGCTTCATTGTTTATGGAGCCGATGATTCCCCTGTTATTCCAATGTTGCTCTATCATCCAGCAAAGTTGCCTGCTTTTAGCAGAATGATGTTTAAAAAAGGAATTGCGGTTGTTGTTGTTGGATATCCAGCAACGGAATTGATCTCTGCGAGAGTGAGATTCTGTGTTTCTGCATCCTTGACCAAGGAGGATATCGATGGAATTTTGACTGCTTGTGATGAGGTTGGTGATAAGCTCTATTTGAAGTTTAGTTCGGGTGTTGCAGGTGGTGAAAAGCATCCTGGAGATTACAAGAAGAACATACCACCTAGATGGACCATTGAAGAGGTTCTGGAAAAGACACCGGAGGATTGCAAGTCTTCTTTCTACTGATCCGATACATTTTTCAATCTTGCCTGTGTACAACTACTCCACTGCCGTCCTCTTTCTGTTTCTCTTCAGCATACACTTATAAGTGTTAATAATTGTTTTCTTTCATGTGTTTTTATAATAATTTTTATATAGCTCTGGCTGCCCCTGTCTCTTGTCCCATTACTCACTTTTTTTCTGTTCATTACATACTAAACATCCCCCCACCTTTATTAATTCACATTATATATATCCATCTATACTCCGCCCCCATTGGATATGCTCAATTATCCTCATCGTCATCATCGTCACTAGCGTCATCGACAATCTGAAGCAACACACTTGCATTCTTCAATCCACACTCCTCAATGCTCTTTTGCAAATCACCACCGTTGAACAAGTCAACACTTTTGCCCATCATGGTGGATAGTTTAAAATCTTTCCCATTGATGGATCTTTCAAATTCAAACTTGACAGTTTGATAAAGCTTGATTATTGGATCTTCCAAGGCAAACTTTTTCACGATTCTCTTACCGTCAATACCTGACCTTATTTGTATGCGCGTAGTCTTTGATGCATCGCCCTCTGGATCAGGATTATTAACAGGTGCGATCGATAGAGTTGACACAATCCGTTGGGGGCTTCCAGATGGAACATCGATTGTACTTTCTGTGAAAGCTGTTTCACTTCCGTCCTCCAGTGACTGTCTTTCAACAGGTGCGGCATCATCTACTTCGACGTCCACCACTGGTTCTGGTTCAAACTCAAACGAAATTTCAGAGTCGTATTCTTCTTCAGAGCCTAGATCGATTGGGTCGTCCCTTGACGTTCCTTTCTTCGTATGGCTCACTTCAACTTCGTCTGTGTCTAGAAGTACAGAGGAACTCTTATTCCCACCAGCGACGGAGTTTTCCATTGCCAGGTTAATCTGCTGTTCTTCACTCAACGTTTCAACATTGATCTTTTGCTTGTGATGAACTATTGGATTCTTTGACGTTGCATCCAAGGAGAATCTAGTCATGAAATCCACCGCTTGTTCTATCCATTTCATTGGATCGGGATTTCCCGACCAAATCTTCAATCTCTCTCCTGTGATTGGGTCCAGAATGGCGATATGTGGGTATTCGGAGAACGGATACATGTTTCTATAATACTCACCGTTTGGCGAGTCATGATGGTACTGCAAAAACACAAAGTTTTGCCTCACTAGTTGCTTGACCTGATTCGAAGACCAAAAATCTCTGTTGAGACACTGACAGCGGAAATCGGTCATATCTTGGATGTTTATTAGGATCCACTTTTTGGACTGTCTAGCTTCTTTCTTTGCACCGTCCATTCCAAGTTTGGAGATGATGTCCCAAGGAGGTCTGAAGATGGTGGCAATTCTTCTCTGTGTGCTTGTTCTTGCATTGAGGGTATTGCTTCTATTTTGTCTTCTTACCCTTCTGGCCAGTGCTGCTCTTCTTGTAAGAGCATCGGCCTCACCTTCTTCCAGGTTATCATCGATCACCATGATGTCATCATCATCATCATCATCATCATCATCATCATCGTCATCCTCACCGCCGTCATCGTCTTCGAAGTAGTTTGCATCATCATCATCGTCGTCTTGGTAATTGGGTCCCCCATGCCTTCCTGTTGAATTATAATGATAGTTGTCATCTTCATTGTCCTCTTCCTCCGTGTGTAGCTGGTTGAAAATGCCTGCCTGGGTGCGTCCAAACATCCCTTGGATGGAATCTTGGGCATGGGACATCATAAATCCAGGGTTGATCTGATCACGCATCGGCTCGATTGGTCTACGGATCTCTTCAATCTCGCTATCTCTTTGCAGAGAATCCTGCTCGTAAATCTCCTCCTGGAACCTGCGAGCCATGGCTTCGTCAGACTCATGTGCTGCCAGGTCTGAATTGGACGTTGGTGCTGCTGTATCGCCACCCGTTGTTGTTGACGAGCCGTTGTTCTGTGCTATGCCAGTACCATGTTCAAAGAACAGACTAACTGCTGTCTCGATGTTTCCTCCAGCCATGGCGAGGAACTCCTTGGCCATTGTTGGATCATCCGTTGAGGTGATGTCCATGAAGATGGATACTTGTTCATCATCCATGTTGTTGTGATTCGAGAGTAACGCGGCAATTGAGTAGTGTTCGATGTGAGAGTGCATAGGATGCAAACAATACCTTTAATAATAGCTGCTTTATTCTTTCAGATCAATTGATATATGCCATTGAGGTGTTACTGCTTTGTGTTTGAATGTCATCTCCAGTGAAGCCTGATGGGGGCAAAATGGCGATTGGGGTGTGGGTCCTCTCTTTCCCCGTATGTGGCGCTCTGCACTACAGCTGCCCGGTGCAGAGATGAACCTCCACTGGGGAGACTCTACAGAGAGGGGATATATGTGAACATTTATACCAAAACGAAGTATGTAAACGTTTTTTATTAGCTGTCTTTGGGAGAAACAAATAAAGTTATACAATTCAATGTTCCTGTTCAAAAAATCGTGCCGTTTTATCTTTCAAACGGCACCTGGCGTACCAGTAAGTTCCGAAACGAGATCGGCCAAACCGTCCAACGAGTTTGCATGCTCAGCACCAACTTCAAACTTTGGTTGGATCATCATACTCATGTGATTCCTCCTCTCGATGGCCTCATCCGAATTGACCAGCTGGTCCAAGTTGGGATTGTCAAAGTTCCCGACTATCCTTTCTGCTTCACGCTGACCCTTTTCCCGGTACAACCTTGTGCGGTACTCCTCATCGAGCTGTCGAATATCGGCCAGCAGTTTCTCCCTCATTGACTCTCTATTTTCCAACAGACTCCTGTGGAACTGCCTTTCGATTGTTTGTCTTTCAATGTTGGTCGTTGAGTTCAAGAGTTTGATCTGGTACTTAACCTCCTGTTTTGACCTTTCGATGTTTGACAGTCTTTGCTCAAACAGAGTCTTGAAGTACATTGGGAAGAGTGGAAGTTTGTCAAAGGAAAACGATGCTGGTATGGAGCAGAGGTCCGTTGGACTCGTGGTGGGCGTTCCATTATTAGTCTGTGGGTTGTTTTCCCTGTTAGAGTTCACCATGGCATGGTAGTCATCGTATGTTGATCTCACCTCGGATACACTTTGATCAATGAGTTGTATCATCTGATCGATCCTAGAGACTCTCGACTGGCACAGCTTATCGGACAGTCTAGAGTATTCATCATCCAGTAAGTTTTGAAAAGAGTCGATATCCTCAACGCTATTGATAAAACCAAGGTCTATCTGGTTTCGACTTGTATCTGCCAGTTCCTTTCCATCATCGTTCCCGTTTTCAAATGTGGATCCATTGCCGATGGTCAATTGCTGTCCATCGTCGGTGCTGTTTAACTCACCGTCTTCGGCAGCGCTTGTACTTAATACTTCTATTGGGTCGCTGTCGTAGCCTGGACGACTTGATATTGATGAAACGATCGTGGTGTCGTTCCGTTGAACCTTGTTGGTGAAATCCTGATCGAGTAGGTTCTTCACCAATTTTGTATCAGCATCTGAACTGTGTGCCACTTCTGTATGCTCTGCGTGTGTTTTGTGTCTCTTTGAACTTTGTTCCTCCTTTAGTTGATGTTCACTTCTTGACCTTCTTCTATGAGGGTTGCCAGTGGAAGAATCAACGAGGATGTCTGTGGTCGCGCTCGTTGTTATGTTCTCCTTTGGAGAAGTTGGTGCTAGACCCAACAGTATGGAATCATCACTGTTTGTTAGCCTTCTCTTTGGCTTGTTCGAGGTTGAGTTGGAAGTTTCGGGTTTTTTGTTTTCGTTGTAGTCTATCCTTGGTCGCTGCCTGACCTGTCTGGTTGTGCTATTCAACAGTTTCTCCTCATCAATGTCCGAGTTGTCGCTAAAATACAGATCGGCCAGTATCCTCTTTGCCAACTGCTTCTGTCTGTCTGAATCATGCTCGGTAGCATGAGTGGTTGTTGTGGAAGGGGGCGAGATTCCGGCACGTATGCTGATGCCGATGCTGCCATCACTGCTATCACTTTCAATGCTCGACTCCTCTTGATTTGTCTTTGCTGGTTGTTGCGAGTGCGATGGCTCCAGATCATGTAGTGGGTCCAACTCCTGCTTAATCATAGATAAAGTGGATAATTCGGTAGGTTCCAAATGCTGGTTCATGCTTGTCGCTGGAGTTGGTATGGAGGGTGATGACCGTAGATCGATAGCGGAAGTTTTGCTGCCCCGGGTGATGAACTTTTTCTAGCAAAGCTTCCAAATGTGTTCAGTCTGATTGGAACAAAACCAGAAAAAAAAGTGGTGTGCCAACTGTGTGGAATACAGACTATTGATAGCAAGTAGCAAGAATGGTTCAAGTTGGTGCTGATGATGCTATGGGTGAAATGTCGATTGGAAGTGTTGATATGCTTTGTCTGATCAGACCCGTGCTCTTCTACGAAGCTACCAATTTTGTTTTGTAGGAGAGAGTTCTGGCAATTTACGGCTGTGCTGAATTTCCATGCAAGGGTGTCTTTTCTGTCGTCTGTTGTCTATAACAGATACAAGTCTACACATGTTATCTTCTTTATCGTTATCACCATTGGCATTCGATCATTCAAGATCAATTGCATCGACAGACAACAAATAAAATGGCCATCAAATATCTAATACTACTCTCCAAACAGGGCAAGGTGAGGCTCTCGAAATGGTACATCCCAGCGAGCCAAAAGGAGAAGCAGAGAATCATCAGAGAGCTAACGGCAATGATCCCACTTAGAAAGCCAAAGATGTGTAACGTTATCGAATACAAAGATTCCAAGTTGATATACAGGAGATACGCCTCGTTGTTTTTTATAGTGTCCGTTTCCAACGATGACAATGAGTTGATCACCTTGGATGTGATTCAGAGGTACGTGGAGATCATGGATAAGGCGTACGGTAACGTGTGTGAGTTGGACATCATTTTCAACTTCCAAGTTGCCTACCATGTCATTGATGAGTTGATCATTGATGGAGTGATACAGGAAAGTTCGGCCAGTGAGGTGTTGAAAAGAGTTGGCCGCCAAGATCAGATGGAACTGGGAGAAGAGATTGAGACGTAAGTATAAGAGCATGAGCTATAGAACGAACGGCGAGTTACAAGAGAATGAGTGCAATTACTAACAATCAGTCTACATTGGTTACTACAGAGTGTTTTGAGATTGGATCGATCCGTCAATTAGCCACCAGCCAGCCACCGACGAGTGTACCATCATATCACTCACCGACTTGCGGAGAAAGATTGAATGAAAGAAGAATGGTGATAATAGAATAGTCACGGGTATAGGACGATGAAAATAGGGGAAAACTCTACACTTCTACTCTTGCTGTTGTGCTACTTTGGAGCAATGTGGAGAGATGGATAGATACGGTGCTAACTTGTGAGGAGGCAGGGCACTCACTCACTTCGCCAGTTTCGTTCTTTTTTTCATTGGACGATCAATTCCTGTAGCAATTGCACATTTGAGCCATAGAAGGTAGCAGTGTAATGGTATATCGGAAAGAACAGAGCAATACAACGATCATAATATATAGCTAATAGTTAAGGTAAAACAGGTTGGCAGTGTCAAATGGTTACGCAGCCCCCCTCCCCAAGTGCAGACTCTGCACAGCCCTGGTTCTGCCAGCCAATGACAGTCAACCGCCAGAGCATCCATCCTAACAGCACACTACCCACTCTACCTCACATAGTTACAGGTATCGAACGCTAACTACCGTGAACAACCAACCAACAAACCATGGATTTCGTTCCTCTCCTATAGAACAGTATATCTACACCTCGATTGTAACACCTATCAGTAGTCACAATTACCTGGCATTCAATAGTACAGTCATACATCGTATAGAGAAACCATCACAATATGTTAGCCTCAAGATTAGCACTAAGAGGTATGTCAATCCGTCGGTCCGCCCATGCTTCAAGACACCACTCTATATAATTGAATTGAATTGAATCATCCAAAGATCAACGTTGTGGCAAAATCGCCCGAATGCTAAGTCACCACCAAATCAGTCTTCATGTCTTATATCACCGTATCAATTGAGTTACCACCAGCTGTAAAGAGAAAAAACATAATTGTCAACACCATTGAAAAGTCTTAACATCATTTTGTCCACCTCGGAAATAATGGAAAATAAACACCATATCGTTCCTTCCATTGAATTTATCGTTCAGTAATGGTAGAACAAAAGAATAGACTGATGACTTTGCATTACAGAGAAAAGATAATCAACATCTCGATCAACATATTCAATTCATATCGGTTCTTGAATTTGGCGTTTGAATTTTTACTCAAGGATGATCTCAAAATACTAACATTCATCAAAACCATAATGGTTTCCACTCGTGCCATATTTTAAACAGCTGTCAGACCAGCATTGAGCCCAATTGCCATTGGTATCAGATCTGCACCGTAAGTATCAACCCCTTGAAGAAGCTTCTTCTTTCTTTCCCTTATGCAAATACTAACCACCTTGTTTTGATTGTTGTTCAATCATCATCAATCCTTTCATTTCAACAGAATGGGTGCTAGATTCATGTCAACCCCAGTCGACCCAAAGGCAAAGGCAACCACCATCATTGATGCCCTGCCAGGTAACTCCTTCATCTCAAAGACCGGTATCCTAGCAACCACCACCGCTGCCTCAATCTACGCCATCTCTAACGAACTATACGTTGTCAATGACGAAACTATCCTCTTGATCACCTTTGTTGGTTTCATGGCTTTGATTTCAAAGATTGTTGCCCCAATGTACGGTGAAATGGCAAAGAACAGAACAGAATCTGTCTTGAGCATCTTGAACCAGGCAAGAGCAGGCCATGTCCAAGCCGTCAACGATAGAATTTCCCAAGTTTCTGCTTTGAAGGATGTCGTTTCAACAACAAAGGCATTGTTCGAACTATCAAAGGAAACTGCCGCTTTGGAAGCCGAAGCTTTCGAATTGAAGCAAAAAGTCACAGTTGCCGGTGAGGCAAAGTCTGTCTTGGACTCTTGGGTTAGATACGAGACCCAGGTTAGACAGGCGGAACAGAAGCAATTGGCCGATACCGTCATTTCCAAGGTTCAAACCGAATTGGCAAGTGCCAAGTTCCAAGACAGAGTCTTGAACGAATCCATCGAAGAGGTTGAAAAGTTGTTTGCTAAGAAATAGATATCTTCCTGATCACTGCAACTTTTCTTTTTCTTCTCTGTCTTTCTTCAAACTCTTTCTTCGCTCCCCAGTTTATTAACCCCTACATTATCACTATCATGTCTGACGATATACGGCTAGAGAAATAAAAAAGAGAAAGTTAAGGAGGGTATCCTTTTTTTCTCTCCCTATCACTCAATGTTTTTATTTGTCATTTTTTGTTTAATTCTCAAGCCACACCCACCCTTTTTTTACTCTTTTATCCCCAATCATGAACAGTTGGTTTGAAACCTGGGTTTTTTTGTTGTTGGTTATGATTCAGTTTTGAATGCTCATACGAGTGTCTTAGTCTACATATAACACGATCGACAATCACCAAACCCTCTTTCTCCTCTCTTTCTGCTCTTTGGTATAGAAATAATCATTCAACATATATTACATTCAGTTTAGCAGAAGGCATAACAGTACAGTAAGTTTCTACTCGTCCAATTGCATCCTCTTGTTCCTCCAGTATTCCTCCTCTTCAACGGACATACCAGCATGCTGATCATTATCTTTGAAATCGTCATCACTGTTTGATTCCTCATCATCATCATCATTGTTGTCTTGGCTTGTGACGAGGGTCTCTATCTTTCTCTTCTTTTGCAAGACGGATGGAACAAGGAGTAAGCCAGACTTTGTATCTACAGGACTCCTTTCTTTCAACAGGGTTGCCTCTGCCGAAATTGAGACGTTAACATCTTTGAGTTTGAAGAATTTGGGTTTTGGTGCGATGGGGAACGATGGTGCCGATTCCTCATCTATATTCGACGACAATTGGATGCCTTTGATATCTGACTGCCTCAACTTGTAGATGTTGTGTAGATTTGTCGATGGAGGTGGGAGTCCCAGTGGATTCAACTCTTCGTCATGATAGATCGATCGGTCGTATAGCTTTAGAGGTTCTCGGGTAACCGAACTTTGACTGTTTGTCGTGGAGGGCGCGGGCTGTGATTCGTGCTTGATCAGTAGCTCCAACTGTAACTTCAACGATTCGAGATACTTGTTGTCCGATATCGTCCTTGACGGTTTCTGTTCTAACCTTTTTATCTTCCGTTGAAGGTTCTCCGATGATCCATGCTTGGATTTGATGGTGTCGAGCTTCAGATCCAGCTGAGCCTGCTTTTGCCTCTTGTGATGTTTCAACTTAGCAGATTTCGTGGTGAACATTGTAAAATTGGTATACGGTGTGTGATTGGCTCTTGTATTTTGATCATTCCTGTTGAAGAGGCCAGGGTGATATATGGCGGAGATTTGAAATATTTCACTCTCCTGGTACATATAGGTGCAACATGCAACCTCCGCGTCTGTAAGTACATGATAAGTAGCCATCAGAGGTTTATATTCAAGCAATATAAACTCGATCACATCTTCTGTAAAAGAGGATTAATCGGCTAAAAAATAAACAACTCTTCCAGGAAAACATCATCATTACAAATGAATACAGATCAACAGATACAGTCCTCTCAATTGCAGCAACAGCAACAACAACAGCTATCCTTCGAGGATGTTCCCGTGCAGGCTTTGGAACAGCTAAGACCAAGGCTTACCCAGCTAACACACTCCCTGCGCAAGTTTGAAGAGTCACTGGTGTCAAATGCAACCTTGCCAAACTGGTCAAACATACAAAACCAATTCAACGTGATACTATCGCAGCTCACGTCCTTCTCACAAACGTTGGATGAGAATAAATCAATCTTGACGAGAACTAACGTCTATCCCAACACAGAATTCCAAACGACACAGTTTGAAGGATTGTTGACGACAATGCTACGTAAGAAGCATCTTCCAGAGGTGGAACAGTGGATAAACGAGACTAACCCTAGTACTATAACGGACGACACGATACTGAAGAAGGATGATGAAATGGCAAGTGCACTGTTCGAACTAGCCGAAGAGTTATTAGGAAACTATGTCTTTGGTGGATACTTGACGAAAGAGGAGATTGAAAATGGGGAAAAGTTTGAAGGTTCAAACGTTGTTGGTGTGAAGGAGGAGGCTGTTAAGGGTGGATTGAGTGGGAGCGATATCAGTAGGTTCATATATCAGGGTCTAAGTTCCAACGTGGATTTGAGCTGACTGTGAGGGGAGGATGCATTAGATTTGAGAAAAGAGAGTTTGAGACAACGTCAGAAATTTACCTTTGGTATGTTGTTAGACAATGTGAGTATATACATGATTATATGAAGAAATAAATAATTAGCGAATTATCAACAGCACAGGAACCAAAAGGAGTATCATCATCATGTATGTGCAAGTGATATTGAAGCGGTGGAACAGGTAAAGACAGCGAATAATACCTATACTTGATTCCTCCTGTTCAACTTTGTGCTGCTGTATCAAAAAAACAGGAAAGGGAACACTTTGTTTTGCCATATTTTCATTCTAAAACTACCACTGTGAGAAGAACTTGGTAAACAATTCCCAGGTACCAAACATGATCATACTATTAGGAACTGTTCTCATCAAATGAGGTGTCAAACCACCATACATGGAGGCAAGACCTTCCTCCTTGACGACTAGCTTGAAACATTGTACTAGGCCTGTGTATTTCGGTCCTTGCTCTCCAACAGGGGCCTGCCTTAGCCTTGTTCTTATCACTTCATGAGGGTATGTGATCAACGAAGCGACAAATTTCGCAAAACCGGCAGAGCCTGATCTTGCCAACCAGTCCATGGCATCATCCAAGGAGGTTCTGGTACGCTCTGCAGCGATATTTTGGGATCTGATGTTGATTAGGTATCTCATCTGTTCGTACAAGACCCACTGTAAGGTGGATTCGACAGATCCAAGATACGATGCCGACAAACCTCTATACAAGGCAAACACACCTTCATTCTTCACAATCTTGACAAAACAGTCCAGGGAATTCTTGTAGACTTTGGTGGTGGCTCTATCTAACTGTAACCTAGTCTTCACCAACCAGATCGGATTGGTGGCTGTACCCGTGACAAGTCCTGCACATATTCCGGAGAGTAGATGGACAACACTTGTTTCCTGTCCGTTGAAGAAGCTGGCCTGTTTGATCAGCTCCTTCGAATAACCATACGTAAAGAAATTGATCGATCTTGCCGGAATGACACCAACCAAGTTAGGTCCAAGACCTTTGAACAATGCCCTAGGACCTTCCACCTTGTAGACATTTTTCAAGATTGAGCAGGTCTCTCTAAGATGAACACCCACTGCGGAGAATGCGTTCAGGTTTGTAGCTTTGCTTCTGTAGGCGTCCCTGTAGACCGAAGATTGCAATCTTGTCTTGACAACGTCGAATGGGGATGTACAAATGGCACCACACATTCCACCCAATCCACCAGCGACAAAATGGACCCATGGTTGAACAATTGGTTTTGGGTCGGGTATCGTCTTTGACTTTTCTGGAAGGCTTTGTAACTGCCTTTCGGAGGATATCACGATTGAGGTTGCTTCCCTCAAAGTGGACGATTTCTCATCGCTCGTCAAGTATGGCAGGGACTCATTGATGTCAGTTACGAGTTTTTCCTCGAGTCTGATTATGTCCTTTCTACTGTTGTCTTGTTGTCCACCCATCTTGGAACCCTAGCTCTGGAGTTTGAGATTATAGTTTGGTCTGGATTTAGGCCTCGATTGGCTTGGATCTGATTGATCCCCTGAAAAATTGATGTTTGAGTATAGAGACAGAAAGAAAACCGGTCACCAGCGCAATGTTAGGTCTCCGTATAGCTTTTGAGCTCTTTAAATGTCTGAAAGATGATCACAGTTTGGTAATTCGTTCCCCTTTACTCGGTCCTTGATTACCATGATACTGGTAATAATAGGGTGCCATAATTAATTTTCTTTTTGGCACTATACATGTAAAATTTTCTACTGCTGCATACAGAGGAAGCCATCTGTATGTATTTTTGACATGGTTTTGATTGATAACTTGCTACCAATTGTTGAACGATGGACAATACATGTATCATTGATTACTTGAAGGAACAATTGAAAGATTGAAAGATTGAAAGAAAAGAAAAAATCTTGTATTATACTAATATAACAACCGCCCTTCTTTATACGACAGAAAACATTTGAGAGTGCATTATTAATAAATCAACCAAAAATGCCTATTGATAGCTAGTATAAAGAATTATAGAACCAAACAACCAAGGGGTAATGAAACCGAGACATTTAAATGTAGGTTTCGTAAGCAATTGGGGCTAGAGTGGTTGCGACACCAGAAACAACCTTTGATGGTCTTGGACCAACAGGTAGTCTCTTCAACAAAGCTGGTTGACCGGTGGACTTGGCAACGGCCTTCTTAGCAGCGTTTTCCTTGACTCTGTCCAAGAACTCTTGTCTACACTTGGAGTGCTTGATGTGCTCAACCTTCAAGTTGACTCTCTTCTCGATGTATCTACCACCAACAACCTTGTTGACAATGACACCAACGGCGGTCTTTGTAACGTTGTAGATGATACCGGTCTTACCGTGGTAAACCTTGTGTGGCATACCCTTTTGGATGGAACCGTTAGCCTTGATATCAACGATATCACCAACCTTGTAAGTCTTCAAGTAGACGGACATGGCGATGGTACCGTGCTTCTTGAAGTCACGCGAGAAGGCGTAACGTGTTCTAGATCTTAAACCATGACTGTATTGAACGTTGTTTGTATTTTATTCTTGCAATGGAAGAGTGTTTTCTAGGAAAACACAAAAGCATTGTAGGAGAAAAAATAAAAAAGTAATTGTTAGTAACTATTGATCAAGATGGGGTTTTTATATTTCAGTATGGCCTGTGACAACGAGGAAGAAAGCATTAATTTTAACGGTGTATCAGATTCTTTGAGAGTTTTAGTGGTGGTCTGGGACCTGATTGATTTGATGGGTTGGCAAAGAGTAGGATATAATGGTCATTTGGATATCAATCTGGTGATGTTGCCAGTTAGAAACCATGTACATCAACATGTTGAGTGGTTCATTTAAGCATGTTGCTCTCTGCTGTTGAATGGAACTAGTCATATGTTTCCTCGAGCTAATATAAGTAACTCTGTCATCTTCAAGATGTAGATGCCATGCTGTTTTGTGCAAAAGTGACTCATTTCATAACAGATTGATAATTTCAATGACTGATAGAGTTTAGACTGATCCCGGAATCCAATCTTCAGAATTCCAATTGCCCGTATGAGAATGATGAACGCTGTTGTATTTCTAGTATTTGAAAAGATGATTGGATCTGTCTTTGAGACGTTTGTCGCTCTGGCTGATTTTCAGGTGATGTGAAATGATGATGGTATGACCATTAACGTTCTTGCTCTTGCTTTGCCAATAGTACAAACTGATATGTTGTAGACTCGTGTTTGGTCTTTATAACTCTCTCTATGTCTTTGCAATCAACCTCTTTGAAGTTCCAGACTGTACTGAATAATGCTGTATCTGATGCTGTCTGCATACCTTTTACCCATTTTGAATTATATGTTTGTATTATAAGTTTATATCTAACTTCTGGTTGTAGAATCAAAAGAGAGTTTCCAGATAGTACTTTTCAAGAGCTCAATCAGTACAAACTTGATGAATCCTCATATATCATCCACTAACCAAACCTCCAACAGTACAGTAGGTGGGCTCTTCCACAACAGCTAGCTAGCAGACACTAGGATGTGAAGGTTACTACTGAGTATTTGCCAGTACTCGCTACAGTGAGTAACACTACCACAGTAGCAGTTCACACCTTCCAAAGGACAATGGAAATGGACCGTCTGAACTTCTAAAATTTTTCAGATGGTCTCGCTGCCATCGATGGATGACGGGTGGATAGCCCGCTGTATGCAGCTTCCACGCTGCTCCATTGGGGAAACTTTTCACAGTCACTCGCGGGGGCAGGCAGCCAGCGCTGGGCTCGCTTTCTTACGGATGCACAGCCCTGTCATGGGATCTCTCTTTATACGGCGTAGAGGGTTTCATGCCCTGCACTGTTATCACGTGATTGTATTACCCCAGCTTTTGAGAAATTTCAGGCGGTGTTCTTCTCTGCGATGCTCTGCTCTTTTGCTTTCAAAGCCCCTGAAACAGCCTTATCTACATAAGTTTATTAATTCAATCAACATATCGTTTGTGATAGTCAATTCAAACAGTCTACAACCAGAGGTGCAGAGGTACAATAGAGCCCATACTTTGATCTCATCGAAAAAAAGGTTGGCAGACTTCAACGTCGTTGAATGAATCTCTTGGTAGCATGATGCACTTGGATACATGAACTGTCTATCGAACAACAGCAATCCATGCCTGGAAGGGTAAACTTTATGAGGTGAAGGTTGTTGTATAAGAGCAACCGAAGAGGCTTTCTTAGCAACGGTTCATTTAATGATTAGCTGGATCTTGGACTAAACCTTGAATATCTTGCTGACTCCCCCAGATGAAATTTCACCTCTGCGTACCACAGAAAAAAGGTAGAGAGCAACTGAAATTTGGACTTTCATTGCATTGCTCTCAAATTCGCTGCCAAACTTAGTATACACAGCTACTACCTCATACTCTACTTGCCATGGTTGACCCTCTACGTCTTCGATATATAAACATTGAACAATTCCCCTCCCTCTAGAAATTTGGTTTGATACAACTCAACATACACTTACTGGTTTCATCCTACAAGTCACATTCAACATCATCAACACCATGACTGCTATTTCGGAACTAGATGCTTCCTTGTTCGAAAAAAGGTACTATTCTACCTACGGTTACAACAATTACAATTCCTTTAGTAACAATGGTGCAAGATGGGCGTTGTTTGCCCTATTGGCAATTCCACTAATTATTGTCATGCTTTTCTGCTGCTTGAATGCCCGTAGAAGAAAGATGGGAACTGGCCCAATAAGATACACCGGCTTCATGGCACCCCCACCATACAGCCAACAACAGCAACAACCTCAAATGGCACAAACATATCCTAACCAGATGTACCAGAGCAGTAGCTCCGAGATGTACAACCCTCAGCAACAACAGCAACAGGGCTACATGTATGACCAAGGACAACAGACGTACAACACCCAACAGGATCAAAATGCGCCATCCTCATATCAGACCTCCAACACTGCAAACGTTGCTTCCGGTACAGCTGGAGGTGGTTCTGCAAGTGACTATTACAACCAGGGTCAACAGCAACCAATTGTGGACAGTGCTGAAACAAACTATCAGCGTCCAACTCAACCTCCTCCAACTTATAAAGGTTAACGTTTTAAACGTATCCTATACTTTGCTAAACGACTCCCTGTTTTTTGTCCAAATGCTCCATGCTGTCATGTTCTTTCTCGCTTTGCCGTGTTTTCTTTTATAAGCTTTGTCTTTCTTTTATGAGTAATGTATCTGCGATTTCCAATAATTTCTAATCAATGAATGTGTCTGGCCCCACAAAAACTGCTCTCGACCCGGAAATGTTTCCTCGGCGACTCTCAACAATAGTGCTTGGTTTATAATCAATATTATTTCAAAGGCTTGAATGGCCTGACATGTAAAGACTGAATAGTTGGAGTTAAAGCCATCTCAAGACCGGAAGCACGTTGACCAAATAGCAAGCAGTCTGTGCCGAAGAGCGAGGGTTTTCCCCAGACTGATAAGTCATGTGCCGAACACTGCGCAACGGCAAATTACCCTAGCGTTGATTGCTGAGGTTTACATTGATTCGAACCACACTTTTTCATGCCCACAGACATAGTTGTATATATAGGAATCAGTATATCCACCATATACCACTTCTATATTGCAATTGGATACAAAAAATACTTTGAATATTCAAATAGGAAACGAATTGAGATATTATCAAGACTCACCAACAGCCCAAGTTCCATTTGCTATTCCCGACTGATTCTTACTATCCAAAAGTTCAACTGCCAACCTCAAAGAATCAATCCTTCTTTTCCTTCATCATGGTCAATCTCCCACCAAAGTTAAAGGCATCCCACATCTTCAAGGCAACATCAGCTCCGCAGTCTTCAGCCAAGAAGCATTCCGTGGAGATGTTTCTAGATTACAACTGCCCATTCTCCGCTAAGCTGTTCAAGAAAATGAACGCTGAAATCATCCCTAGCTTGACAAAGCTTGGAATCATTGACAACTATGAAATTGCCTTCATTAACGTTATCCAACCATGGCACTACTTAAATTCAGGTGCAATGCATGAAGTCTCCTTGGCCGTTGCAGATGCGTATCCTGATCAATTTTGGAAGTTTTCAGGTATCTTGTTCGACAACATTGAATCCTACTACGACAGTGAAACATGGGATAAGTCGAGGCATGAACTACTGGGCAGTTTGATCAAACTAGCAACGGAGAATTTGAAAGACATCAACAGTGATGAGTTGTGGAAGTTGACCACTGTCGCCAAGTCGGACGATGGCAAACCTACCAACGCTGGCAATTTAGTTGCAAAGGACGTCAAGTATTTTACCAGGTACCATAGAACAGTGGGTGTTCATGTTACCCCAAGCGTGTTCATTGATGGCATAATCGCTGGCAATGTCGAATCATCAACTCCTGCTGACCAGATCGTTGAGATCTTACAAAATCTATGAGTGTTTTCTCATGCTGGGTGTGTCTTATCCCAAGACAACGTCTGTATGTTTTTACCTCTATGGAGGTGTCTCATACTTCCTTAGCTGTCTCAATCTATCTAGGTTAGAATAGCGTTTACATATGTTACCATGATTTGATCTAAATACTTGATCACCGTTTCAAACTTTAATCAGTAAACTTTCTTGCAGCACCTAAAACGAACCTAAAACGAGGAATGAAAATCAAACGAGTACCATGAACATCATGGTCATTGTGTCACTCTAAGCTCACCATGAGATACTACCCTTAGCTGGACTGTCAAAGTTCTTACAGTAGCTGTTTCATCTACTGCCACTTCTGCAACCATTTTCGAACAGCAAATGGCCGATCTCAGGTCCTGAGCTCCTTCAGTTAGCAGCTGCATTTCAGCTGCTACCCCATAACACCTCCAATTTGGAAAAAAACCAGGTTTTGAAAGAGCTTTACCAACAGTTTTCACCAATTTCATTCCATTTCCAACTAAATCTACTCAAATTTTGGAAAAATGCGCATCACGTGATTATTTGTCACGTGATATTTTGAATTGTTTTGAGGAGAACATTTTGGTTTTTTAAGCTAGATTAAGGGCGTGTGGCGTAGTTGGTAGCGCGCTTGCCTTGCAAGTAAGAGGTCATCGGTTCGACTCCGGTCTCGTCCATATATTTTTTGATTTTTGTGGCAGTTTTGCGGTTTTTGTTTCTTCAAGCGTTTTATCGGCATGAAACCCACTTTTGAACGGTTGATGACCCTTTTTTTTGTTTCCTTTGATATATTAATCTGGCTCAGCGTCTGGTGAAATGACTGGCAGACTGAATAGAGAGACTGGGTCTGGTAGCCATTCTTCTCTCTCTCTTTCACCAACCGATTGTCACAAATCTTGGCTGTGCTGTAAAATAATTCTTAGCTATTCTCAATGTTCTCTTTGATCGTAAAGTAAACCCTTGAATTGAATAAGCTCAGCTAGAACTAGGCCAATAGCATCTAAAAAGAAAGTGTCGTTTTGAAGCTGCTTGGTAGAATAAGCGATTGATACCAAACTCCAGTTGTTGGCCCGAAAATTGGTACCAGAAGTGTGTGAGCTAAGCCATCATATCCAATCACCTTTGGTTCCTTCTCACTTCAAATGACATCGTCAATTAAGGATCAAGTGAAGGATCTCATATCATGGGCTTGCAACAACGGGGCGACTGTCGATTCTCGTATCAAACTTGATCATCATCCATCATTTGGAATTTCGGCATCATATCAACCTCAGACTGAGCAACAGAGCGATGACCCAATAAGGATAAAAATACCACAGGATTTGATGATTGATCCTGTCAAAGCATATAAGGAGTTTGGACTATCCACCGCAGACCCACTCATCATATCAGACGAACCTGCAAACTATCCAATTGACGAGGCATCTGTCATGAAACTGTACCTGTGCAAGTTGAAGTGGGACTCCAATAATGATAACTTTTTTGCTCCATATATCAACCTGTTACCTTCCCTGAGGGCGATTGGATCACCATTGACTTTCAGTCCGGAAGAATTGGAATTGCTCAAGGGAACAAACATGTACAGTGCTGCTCAAATGAAGATGGAATCAATCGTCAGGGAATACTCTACGGTACTATCTTCCCTCTTGCATAAAGCACCAAGTTTCGATTATCTAGCAATGGACGAGCACGAGCTGTATAGTAGTATGACAAGGGGAACAAAGGAAACGGAAAATTGGTACTCGTTGAATCATTTCCTTTGGGCACATTTGATCATAACATCGAGAGCATTTCCATATGACTTCAAGTTCGATCCTCATCATTCCAAGCGTTCAATAGTGCTTCTACCGGTGGTTGATCTCTTGAATCACGAAGCAGGAACCCCTGTTGTGTGGAGAGTTGAGTCTGATTCTTTTGAGCTATGTCTTGAGCAAAACCATGCCATGGAAGAAGGAGAACAGCTGTTCAACAACTATGGACCGAAGGGTAACGAGGAATTGTTCATGGGGTACGGGTTCACGATCGAAAAGAACCCTCATGAAGTGCTGAGTTTGAGCTTGAACATTGAGCAGCTGCTTCCATTGATTGAGGATCAGTATACCAAAGAGGACAACAAATGGTCAATAAGGCTGCCTACATTGGAAGATTACACATACTCGGTTGGTGATCAGCTATCAAAAGAGACGAGTAACTTGGATGAAGATAAATCACGTGGAACTTCATCCAAAATCATATTCATGAGCAATCGTAACCATGTGATACCAGAAGGTCTCTTAGAACTTTACTCGTTCATGGCAAGAAACGTGGATGACAACGGCATGACTCTTCGCTCACGACTTGCTGGAATCAATGACTTGAGATCAGCATTGAAGTTGAAGTATAAGGGAAAGCTAGATAAACTTGCTCCGTTACCAAAGGACGTTATTTCTCTTTACTGTCAAAATGATCCCAGTTTTGCTGATCAGTACGCGACAAATTACGAGAACATTAGGCGTTACAAAAACAGTCAGCTCTCGATTTACAACTTGATGAAAATTGCATTGCAAGAAGAAGAAAAGCGTCTGTTGAAAACGTTTAGAAAGCAAATCATTACGGTCAAGGATATACTCAGCAAAGATGGCGATACAGTGAGGCCAGTTGTTCGACTCTTGGCAAACCGGTCCTGTGGACTTGATTCATCAGAGTTGGCTATTTACGTCTGGATGCTGAGCGTGTACAAAGATTCGGGATCCTCAGGCCTTGCATCTGATTGGATAAGTGCTGCTATAGACCAAAGCAGTGATGCCGAGTCCATTAATGATGGTAAATCCAGAGAGGCTGATGCTTTGAGACTTTATGACGCTTGCTTTTATGATATTGACTCGCTTGTTGGTACTGGCAGCACCGGTCCTGTCTTGGATCGTGAAGCAGTTTGCGCTATAGACAGGACATACTTGAGGAACGTTTACCAGAAGGGGTCTAGCAAGGAACCTCTAATTATAAGGCCTCTTTCCTATTTATGATGTACAGTTGGTGTGTATAATTATCTATCTATCATTAAGCGATAAGAGAGCCCAAGTGTATCTATGATGATCAAACAGCCAAACGGTTGGGTGTGCTTGAAAATTTCAGGTCAGCACTGCGCCTTGGAAGTGCAATTCCCGTATGAGACAGAGGCCTGTTCTTTTTATAGCAGCACGAGGCCCGACTCTTTGAGGAGCGTACACACAATAGATGCGTATACAGCATTGTCCTGTTATATTATTTGATTCGATCCATAACTGTTCTTTCACTAGATCTGGTCTTCTTCTCTTTCACCACCATCCCCAGATCACATAAGACACATCCGTCTCGAGAAACAACAACATTCAAACAGATCTTGTTGTCTGACAGGCCCACCCAGTCTTTCACTATTCTTGACAGAACAACGTTTCTTTTTATATAGCGTATCGTTGTTTTGGATCATCATCATCATAACCACCATCTTCATCGTCACACTCGGCATACACTGATCAACCAGCATCCATAAAATATCACAGGTGTTCACATCAAACACTATTATCACAATCACTATCTTTTCACCCTCATATACATCAACATCCCATGCATTTCACTGCAAGTCTTCAAAGGCTCTTGGTGGCTCTTTTGTCAATATCACACATTGCGCTGGCTCAGAACTATATCCAATCTTCCTCTTTACTCACATGTATGGAGGACTCTGAGTTTTCAGCTTCCTTCTTTGATATCACCTTCTACCCAGATAACTCAACTGCGGTCTTTGACATTGATGGTACTTCCACCATCAGTGGTAAGATCACTGCAGTCTATTCTGTCGTTGTCTATGGTTTGAACGTCTACGAAGGAACCATCAATCTATGTGATTTGGACTACAGCACCTTGTGTCCTATCTCCGCAGGTAGATTGAGTGCAACGAGTTCATACACTATTTCGTCCGACATCAGTGACAAACTTCCTGGAATCACATACACCATCCCTGATCTTGACGCCTACGTCAAGGTGGTCATCTATCTGACGAACGATACCTCCTTTGAGGATCCATTGGCTTGTGTCAAGGCAGTTCTTACAAATGGTAAGACTGTGCAAACAAGGTATGCAGGATGGCCAGTCGCGGTCTTCTCAGGATTTGGTTTGATCGTGTCTGCATTCGTCTCCATCTTGGGACACTCTGCAACGGCTGCCCATATTGCATCCAACGCTGCCTCTTTGTTCATCTACTTCCAAAACTTGGCGATCACCTCGATGATGGGTGTTGCTAAGGTCCCCCCAATTGCAGCCTCTTGGGCTCAAAATTTCATGTGGTCCATTGGTATCATCAAGACCGATTTCATGCAGACCATGATTTACTGGTACGTCCAATCCACCGGTGGTTCCGTCACATCAACTTTGGCTAATCAATCAGTCATTTCCATCTCTGTTCAAAAGATGCTCAGGTTGTTCAAGAGAATCTCATTGGAAACTTCAGACTCTTTGGGTGACGTTTTGGACGATACGTCGTTGTACACCGTCAACGAGGATGACGTTGGATCCAAAACGTTGGTTCTAAGAGGTATCCAGAGAGTGGCGTACCTTTCAAAAATAGAGATTTCAAACATGTTCATGACGGGTATCATCTTCTTTTTGTTTATTGGATTCGTTCTTTTGGTTCTTGCCTCCATGTTCAAGGCTTGCTGTGAACTAATGGTGAGGACTAAAGTGCTCAATGAAAACAGATTTGCAGCATTCAGACACAACTGGACTTCTATCATCAAGGGTTCTCTATACAGATTATTCAACATCACCTTCCCTCAATTGACGCTACTCTGTGTGTGGGAATTTACAAGGAATGACTCTGCCGGTTGTGTTGCCTTGGCTGCTGGAATCTTCATAGTTGCACTCTTTTTGATGGTTTATGCAACAGTGAGGATTCTAATCGCTGGTTCACGTTCTGTCAGACAGTTCAAAAATCCAGCCTACCTATTGTTTGGAGAGGAAAGCATCTTGAACAGGTTTGGATTCATGTATGCACAATACAAGGCTCACATGTATTACTGGGTCGCTATCCATTTGTTCTACCTACTTGTTAGGGCTTTGATGATTGCCGTCCTACAGACTCAAGGTAAGGTTTGTGCCGTCATTGTCTTTGCAATGGAGTTGATTTACTGTGCCGTTTTGATCTGGAAGAGGCCATTCATGGATAAGAGAACCAACGCGTTCAACATCTTCATTGCTGTCATCAATGTCATCAACGCGATCTTCTTCTTGTTCTACTCGAACATTTTCCACCAACCAGCTGTTGTTTCATCTGTTGCCGCTGTCGTTTACTTTGTGCTCAATGCCCTTTTTGCATTGATCTTGTTGATATTCACCATTGTCACATGTACTTTGGCTTTGATTCGTAAGAATCCAGACACAAGGTACGAGCCAATCAAGGATGACAGATTGGCATTCATGCCAAACACGGAGCAAGACGACAAGGTTGAGTATGAATTGGCAGCTCTTGGTGCCACAGCAATGAGAGGTCACGATAGATCGTCCATGATTGTTGACAATGGCTCAAACAGGAATACCATACAGAGTGCCGATCTCACGAAGAAGAACGATAGTCTCACCGACAGCAGTTTGAACTTGAATCCATTCGCAGTTGATGATGAGAGCCAGTCCCATAGGGATTCGTTCATATTCAACTCGAACTCTGCCTCTCAACAGAGGACCCAACCGTATGCATCCGAGAGCTCTCTTTCACAGCAGCAGCAGCAGTATACGAGAAGAGATCTTTTGTAATCAAGGAAAGGAGGGTGTATTGCTCAACCAGGCCAATCTAGTTGCCGCGGTTGAGCTGGTTTGAATGTTGTTTTGAGTTGCTGGGAATATTTATCAGTTTGTACAGTTTTGCTTTTCTTTTTTGTCGTTTCATTTTCGTTTCTACTCGATTCTCTTGTACTTCCAATAGTTTATTAATTGGGGTTCATGTCTAGTATTCGTTTCCAGGTTATATAGTTTCACTTTCGAATTCACTTTCAACCTAATTTTGATATCACAATCACTTGTGTTTGTTGTACTTGCCCATATCACAACAGCTTCAACAGAAGGGGGACTGGTCTGTAGAGTTCTTTCAAGGCATTCTTGTTGGAACCATTCTGGGGTAAATAGCGAAGTTAGATTTGAATGAGGTTGGTTTACATGGTTGTGTCCTGCCACTCATCGGCGAAAGTGGCTGAGAGCGGCAGACCCGCCCGATGTTTTCAACACTCGCGGTGATGTGTTGATAGTATGCGAAACTTTACATGTCCACCTCATCTACAATTTAACCCGATAACGATTTAATTGTACATAGGACAACAATACTATATTTGACTGTAATCGAAAGTAGATCGACCAGTTGCTCTATAGATAACAAAAAACACTCAATTCTATTTCAAAAAATGTCCCAATCGCTAGGTGCCTGCTGTCTATCAACCAACTTCCATGGTGAGTACAAAACACGTCAAGACTGGAGATGAAACTGCCCCTTTACACCATATAAGGAACCACACAAGTCCATTAGATCACTAACGATAGTCAATGCATTGTTTTTATTGTTATAGAGGGAACCGCAAAGGGAGAATTCACCGAATTGTACGGCCTGCCAACATACGTGACCGGTGTCAAGTCCAGCAAGATCTTGGTTATTTTGACTGACATCTACGGTTACAGTTACAACAACGTCAATTTGCTTGCCGATGAATTTGCATCACTCTTGGGCTATTACGTTGTCATTCCTGATATCTTGAAGGGGGATCCAGCTGTTCATGGTGAAACCGATCTTGCTGAATGGTTCCCAAACCACAGTTCTGATTCGACATCTGCTATCATTGATGGTTTCCTGGGTGCTTTGAAGAAGGATTTGGATCCAGAATATCTAGTTGGTGTTGGTCACTGCTTTGGTGCCAAGTTCACCATTCAGAACCTATCTGCTTCTGGTTTGTTTGACGCTGGTGCCGTTGCCCATCCTTCGCTGGTTGACGTTGAAGAGGTTAAGAGTATTACCAAGCCTATCATCTTCTCCTGTGCCGAAATTGACCCAGTATTCCCTGAAGAATTGAGACACCAGTGTGAAGATGTTCTCAAGGGTTCTACAACTAGATACCAGTTTGACTTGTTTGGAGGTGTCTCACATGGTTTCGCTGTTAGGGGTGATCTATCCGACCCACTTGCTGCTTACGCCAAGGAGAAGACACTGCTAGATCAAACCTACTGGTACAAGGCATTTGAGCCAAAGGCCTGACGTTTGAAATACTGGAGTAAACTAAAAGTAGACCGGGTTTTCCTCTATAGATATATACCATCATTGTTATAAAAAGACTTTTCTTCTATGCTATCTAACGCTTCCGTTGCCTACTTTGGAATCGGTCGGGCAGTATGCCGATCAGACATTGGACACAGCTATATCTACTCTTTAAAGTTCACTGCTTTGCTTCCAAATCTGGTGAAAATGATACAGCATTGAAAACATTGAATTCTAAATAGCTGTATCTCCGCAAGACCTTCCTTCATAACCACTATTGCCGGACTTTTGAGAGTTAGGTCCAGCATCTCCGCATGCCTACTGCGCCAAGACAGTGGTGGAGAAGCGGATGTCTTCCGCAGGGACTCCGCGGGGAGCTTGGTTTGATCACAGGGAGGCACACTAAACCCCGGCAAGCAACCATCTCGACTGGAATTACTTAGATATTTGTTGATGTGTTGAACTATTTGACTACTTTTGAACATCAATTGAGGTTGGTAATACTCGAACATCAAAACTCGATTTAAAAGGACACTGATCTTCATCCGTCTTCTTCGCTGTCCTGTTGTGCTTGAAAGCAGATCACACCGTCATCACATCCCAAACAGAAATCGTCTTCAAATCTTCTCCAATAATGTCTACCCCAGCATGCTTCAAAGCTGTCAAGCACACCGGCACTCCAGCTGGTGAGATCAAAGAAATAAACGGAGTCAAAACCTACACTGCTGGTAAGCCAGAATCGTCCAGGTACTTGGTTATCTTCACCGATATCTTTGGACTAACCATCAATAACACTTTGTTGATTGCTGACAGGTTTGCCAAAGAAGAAGGTTTCTACGTCGTTATCCCGGATATCATTGAAAGTGATGCAGCTGATGGATCACAAATAATGGATGAAGCTTACAGAACATCATGGTTCACAAGACACCCTGCTGATAGAATGAAAAAGATCGCAGACAGCATGCTAAAGGGTCTAGGCGACGTCAGTGACAAGGTGTTCTATGCGATTGGTTACTGTTTTGGTGCTACTTTTGCCGTTGACTTTGCCCAACCAGAACAGACAGAATATAAGGTTGGTGCCATTTCGGTTGTTCATCCTGGACGGGTCCCATTGGAGAAGTTTGCCACTATTAACAAGCCCGTGCAGGTTAGCATTGGAGACGTTGATATGGCTTGGGATTTGGAGGGTATTTTGAAACTTGCAAAGACCTTCAAAGAAAACTCAGTCACTTATGAATTGGCTTTGTTTAGTGGATTACAGCACGGTTATGCTGTTAGAGGAGACTTGACTGTTCCTTTCATCAAGTATGGTGCCGAAAAGACTGTTTCTGATCAATTTGCCTGGTTTGGAAACTTTGCTTGAGTGCATGGATACTTGCTTATTTATTTGATTCAGTATTGTTATTTATAGCTCCTCAATCAGAGATTAAAGGGTATGCAAATGTTGAAGAAAGATGACTTCCCAACATCACTTTATGTACTAGCAAATTTTAGAGGTGGCCATTTGAGGCGATAGTTGATAGTGTTCGTAAGTATTTCACACAGGGCCTTCAAACCTCTCAAAGGAACGTAGACAGATACTAAAACCTTGCAAAAGGAGGCAACGATGGAGTAACATGGCAACTTTTGGATGATCCATTGCAAGCACCGTCAGATCTTACAAGCTATGATAAAAAGCGGACGAATAATGAACTGTTTCTCACCCATGCCGACCATCATCTTGTGATACGTAACGGGCACTTGATAATACCAAACTGCAATCCTACTTTACGAACTGAATGGAAGTACGGTCTTCAATGCCTCTTAATTCAAGGGTGATTTTGTAAGCATCTTCAGCAGCAGTATAGTTTTTCCGGCCTAGGCTGGTTAAGCGCGAGCGCATAGATCCGCGTTTTTGCAGGCTGCTTCCTCTACCATAACGCTCGGCACTGTTGTCTGTTTCGGAGAAACTATCGTCGAGGCTTTGAACGGAGTTTTGATGCTTATTGAAGGCTAATAGCAGGAATGGCAATTGTTCACAAAGTGGAACTCCTCCCCTTTACGACGTAAGGGGGCAGCAGGATCGAAGATATCACCAAGATTCAGCATGATAGCCAGTCCTGTTGAACACTTCTGCCAGTCCGTAGAAAAGAGGCCAACTCTCGTTCTACAATCCGGCAACTTTTGCTCAACAGGCAACAAAGCGACTGTAGCTGCCAAGGAATATAGATTGATCGATCGATGAAGGAAATACTGAAAAGGAAAGACTTCTCGTATCGTTCGAGCTGTAATTACCGACTCACAATGAACTAAAAAAAGAAACACCATATAGGAGAGCGAAAACTGGACTGGCGGATATTTGAAATAGTAGAACGGTACCCCATAATGTCTACATTTCATCGGACTTATAGAGAGTGATCAGTGAGTGACATTCGAAGACCAATGAATGCCAATTCTGTGATTCAAAGATGCCAGGAACAGATTATTAGCCTTCACAGTCAATGTTTGTCGTATAGACCAACAGCAGAGGCTTCCTCCCCCGGTATCCTTCTCCGTGCCCAGCCTGTATGGCCACCGGGGACTTCTGCACTGCCTTGCCACAAATTCCCGCGATGGTCTTTGCACGGAGATCCCAAAGACCATTTCGAGCGGAATTCCTTCAACGGCTGGGGTTATCCCTATGTAATTTTTATCCGGAGAGCTTTTTCAATGTCTCTGTTGACATGAGGAGCCGCAGCAACTCACTTGAGAGCCATTTAAAGAAACCTGGAGAGATGGTGGTAAAAAGAAAGGAGGAACACCGTCCAATCCATTGTAGATAGAAAAGCCATTTAAGTATGGGTTGGTTTCCACTTTTCTGCCTCTGATATCCTATGGTACAAATCAGTTGTCAATCAATCAATCGATCAATCAATTACAGCATATACATATCACAATGACTCAAGGAGAAAAAATTGTAACATCTGTTCTCTTTCAGAACGATCCAACCCCATTGCCAAAGCCAGCTCCAACCCATTTGTTGGAAAGAGGTATTTTTGATCTCTTCTCTCTAAAGGGTAAGATCTGTGTCGTTACTGGTGCCGCCAACCCTAACGGTATCGGTTTCGCTGTTGCTCAGGGATACTGTGAAGCGGGTTGTGATGCTCTGATCATCTGGGATTACGCTGATGCCACTGAATCTTGTGCTGCTTTGACCGCCAAGTTTGGTACCAAGACCAAGTACATCCATGTCAACGTTGCCTCTTCCAAACACGTTGCAGATGTGTGTAACCAAACCGTCAGTGAGTTTGGTACCATCGACATCTTTGTCGCTAATGCCGGTGTCATTTGGGATACCGGTTCCATCTTGAACGATGAGAACGATGATGACAAGGACTGGCACAAGGTTATCGATGTTGACTTGAACGGTGTCTACTACTGCTGTAAGAACGTTGGTAAGATTTTCAAGAAGAACGGTAAGGGTTCTTTAGTGATCACAGCTTCCATGTCTGGTATGATCGTTAATTTTCCAAACTTCCAGACGCCTTACAATACCGCCAAGGCCGGTTGTATACATATGACCAAGTCACTAGCTGTGGAATTCGCTCAGTTTGGTGCCAGAGTCAACTGTGTCTGTCCTGGTTACATGGACACTGGTCTTTCTGATGGTATGGATCCTTCCGTCTTGGCTACCTGGTACAGTGTGATTCCTATGGGTAGACAAGGTATTGCCAAGGAACTAGCCGGTGCTTACTTGTACTTGGCATCCGATGCTGCCAGTTACACCACCGGTAGTGCTCTAGTTGTCGATGGTGGTACCATCTTGCCATGAAACCCTTCTCTGATTTTCCTGTACTTTAGCTGATGCCTGGAAACAAACTTTTCCTACCTTCCCCCTCTTGAATTTCTTTCTTCTAGCATGTTGTCCCACAACTTAATAAATACGAATAAATTAATGCATTTCGTTTGCGATCGAACAGTGATATCAAGTAAAAACATCTTTCAGTTTGATTTTTCAACCTCCCTTTTGGCGATCTGCGGCCAAGCGAGCCGCACGTAGCAAAAAGCCACCGGTTTGAAAAAACGTCGATCGACGCCAACATTCGACGCTGGATGTGAAGGTCACACAACAGAGTGCGGAGGTACTTAGTACAAAAGAGGAGAGGCTGTTTGCAACGTCCAAAGTGTTCCCTTCTTCTGCTTATCTCTTTCTTCTATCCCTTTTCACACTAGCGTATAACCAAGATTACCACCCATCAACACTGACCTTGTGAGAATATAGCAGAAGCAAGCAAATGATCTTTGCCTAACTGATGCCCGAAACATACCATCCAAAAACTGACCTTTGCTAAGTCACATCACAAATGAGTGGGATCAAAACCACAGTTTATGACTCCGTCAGTTTCAAGTCAAACCCGTTTGAAAATGTTACCGAGAACCTTATACACAAGAGACATCCTATTAATAAGATCGATGACAACCACCCTGATGATTACAACGGTGAAGGAGGCAAGCGCTCCGAATCACCTATGCTTGCCTCAACACTTGCATCTCAAAAAGAAGGATATCTGGCCCTCTTTAATCCCATAGCAAGAAAAGTAGCCACTATACTGAGAGACATTCCTCTCATTAAGCACTGCATAGGACCTCCAGATGAGACAAACGCCCAAATAAACAAACTCATTGCACAACAAAAGGCAGCAACAAGCTATAACGAATGGGTTACGACCAGTGTCAAACTAGACAAGCTACTCAACAACAACAAGTGGAAACAAGAGTTGGAATCGACATTGTACGATTTCCAGCTGGTTCAGAGTCGTCTTCTCGAGCTCAGAGAGGCAAGGTTGAACAGAGATTATATGAAGCTTCTTTACATCATCAGAACAACATGGACCAGAAACATGGCCAACATGGATAACATCAATTTGTACAGGCATTCATCTGTGGGTACCAAGAAGCTCATAGAAGAATACATTGAAGAATGTGAACTGTGCCTAAAGGCATTTGCCGATGGTGAAACACGACTAGACGATGGCTATGTGTTAAGTATGCTTGTTCAGACAAGAAAGAACTATGGAAGAGTGGCTATCACAATGAGTGGAGGAGGATGCTTTGGACTGTTGGAAATTGGGGTGTTCTCCACGTTGTTAGAGTTGGATCTATTGCCAAAGATTGTTTCTGGATCCAGTTCAGGCTCCATATTGAGCTCTGTGATTTGTTCCAAGACCACCCCAGAGTTGTTGGAGTTGCTGGTTGTTATTACCGACAAGAAGTTTGAAGTCTTTGAAAAGGATGACGAGCCGGAGACTTTTCTATCAGGATTAGCAAGGTTATTGAAGTACGGAACCTGGTTTGACAATGTGCACTTACAGGCAACAATGAAAGAGTTCTTGAGTGATTTGACTTTTAGAGAGGCTTACAACAGAACTGGGAGGATCTTGAATATTACAGTGTCCCCAGCATCGGTTCATGAACAGCCAACTTTATTGAACTATTTGACTGCTCCCAATGTTGTGATATGGTCTGCCGTCTGTGCCAGTTGTTCACTTCCCGGAGTCTTCCCCTCATCAACCATATATGAAAAGAATTTTAAGACTGGGATTGTCGAACAATGGTCCAATCAAATGGTCAAGTTTGTGGATGGTTCTGTGCATGCTGATCTACCAATCAAGAGACTATCTGAAATGTTCAACGTTAACCATGTCATTGCCTGTCAAGTGAACCCTCATGTTGTACCGTTCTTGAAGATGTCGATCCAATGTGTCGGAGGAGAAGTTGAGAACGAATACAGTGCCAAATTCAAGCAGTTTTTGAACCAGGTGTTTGGTCTCGTCTCCACAGAAGCCATGCACTATTTGGAGGTGCTAAGTGAGTTGGGAATCGGAACCAATGTTTGTACCAAGTTGAGATCTGTGATTTCCCAGCCATACTCAGGGGATATCACAATTCTACCTGAGATCAGATTCCAAGAGTTGAACAGACTCTTGGCCAATCCAACTCCTGATTTCCTATTGGACTCTGTCGTGAGAGGTGCCAGAGCTACATGGCCAAAAGTGTCAATTATTAAGAATCATTGTTCGTTGGAGTTCTCGTTGGATAGCTGCATTGCAACTCTCAGATCACGGCTAATATCCAGCTCTAGCAGGCACTTGAGCAACATGCCGGTTCCATTGATTTCATACAATCCAAAGGCTAAATCTGGGGGTCTTGTGAGAAAGACCAACAATGGTGGTAGTTATATATCGTTGAAGAAAAAGTCGAGGCAACATCGCCGCAGAAGATCAGAGACTCTCAACTGTGCAACAATGTTCGAGAAGGATGTGAAGCTCAAGACTTCGCATCCAAACCTACGGTTTTACCATGGATCTACACCGATCAGAGTTTCAACCTCTAGCACTAGTGCTGGTTCTGGCTCCTCTCAGCTCAACGCACCACTGTTCACCAAGAACGATTACGCTTTTGTTCATCACAGGCAAACGATCTCATCATTACCAACATCTCCATACTCTACAATGAAGAGAAGTGCGTTTGAAGGATACGCACAACAACAACAGCAGCCGCAACAACCCTTGAAGCCGTTGACTGCAGGAGGTTCTACTTTTAGTCGTGATCCTAGTGGCACAGGACTAAATGCGAGGGCTGCACCAAATGCTGGGGGTTCAAGCTCATCTTCTTTGAGGTCACAGCTGAATGCGATGGCAACCAAGAGCATTGATACCTTGAGGTCTGAAAGAGAGAGACGGTCAACGGTGGAGCTTTCCGTCGGACCGTTTGGACCTGCCCGTAAGGTTCGCGACCAGTACAACGGTATACTACTAGGCACGATGGATGACAATGTCAGTGCTGATTTCAAGGCATCCGTGGGATCGAGGAATGTTCTTTGTGACGACAGTTCTGAAAAGCCCACCAGGCAGGTGAGCCATAGGAAGAGTGTTGATTTCGTTTCTGTTACTAATGTGGGAGCTTTGGAGGATAGAATTGCACCCAGCGAAGGTAGAAACAGCGGTGTTCACGAATGTCAAGACGAGAGTGAAGACGAAAGCGAAGACGATGAAAAGGAAGAAGACGAAAGTTTTGAACCTAGTAAGGAGAACTCCGACGATGATGAAGGGTTGACCATGGGGTTCTCATACTACCAGGATGATAGTAATGTTGACGAAGGCTCTGATGCTGACTACTTCAGCTATGGAGTAAGCTGAAAGAGATACTCCCAGTTATTTATTTATTTATTTATTCAATTGATCATTTGATGATTCATCCACTTAGTGATTCACCCCGGGACGGCCACTTGACCATTGGCAGCCGCCGCCCGGCCCCGTGGCTGTATACGAGGCTGTGCAACATGTGTAATATCCGGGGAAAAGGATACTCGGATAAGGGCCCGCACAGAGAGAGTTCCGGATGCCCATCTCATGTGAATTTATCATTCAATATTCTATTGATGATGATTCCACCCTCGAACAATTGCTACCACGAACCAGTTTGATTCCAGTTGTACCTTTCTGGCCATTGATGAGAATGATAAGGAACATAATGAAGGTAGATGATGCTGGATGAAGGGCTCTTGGTGCTACATTCCTTCCTTCCAATTATTTGACGTGTGCTTCACCCATCCGTATAGCAACTCCACCCATTTGAAAACATCAGCAAACTCAGCAACTCTTTGCCACTGGTTCATTCCAATCGTCCCCAATAGAACAACAATTTACAAGATAAATGACCGCATTGTTTCTGAAAAAGCCACCGTTTTCAATCAGTTCATTATTGACAGGTTCCTCCAACAGGCAGCAGCAGCAGATCCAGAAGAAGACAGAGTTGCTCCAGCACCTTGCCAGCATATACTCCAAACAGATTGCCCTACTCTCACAGGATGAGGTGAAACCTTTTGAACAGAACCAGCAAATACGGAAGTACTATTTGGAATTGGCGGAGAATTATGCCGCCTCGTTGAAAAGAATAGGCCAAATCTCAGCATCGCTTCCGGAGTATAGGTTCAACAGTTTTGTCAAGGATGAACTCTTTCAAAAATCGGAAGAACTTTCGATAATATCTTTGAGGATGACTCCAAGGGATATTGGATGGTTAACGCCAAACTATACAAAGACAATCCATTCGTTTTTGTCAACCTACCATTATAACCGACTTCAAACTACATTTGAACTCGCAGAATATCTAAGTCCAACTCCTCTGATCCTCACCGTTCCTGCAAAGAATCTTGTCGAAAAGGCAGTCTCATTCACAAGGGACATACTTCTTCTCAACAACTATCCAATACCAAAGGTGAACATCAGATGTCTCGACACCAATGGAAACGTGATTGCGGACGATCCATTGACACTTCATTGCATTCCAAAACATATCAACCATGTCATTTTTGAATTGTTGAAGAACGCCGCATTACCATCCATTTCAACCCAGACTCCAATAACGATAACAATAGCAGAGGGTAAAAAGCTGGTCGAGCCATGGGTACCAGTGGTGGCGCCTTCTTCTTCTTCAGCAGATGAGACAATTGCGGATACAAACGTACAAACTGCATCAACAACCTTGAGAAGATCAACCTCAATAACAGTAAGCGATCAGGCAGGAGGACTACAACCGGCAATCATCCCGCTCATTCATCAGTTCCATTTCACCACTGCCACCAGTATCACCTCTGAGGATGGATCGATAGAACAACAGCAGGAGGATATGAAGGATCAAATCAGTGGGTTTGGGATGGGATTACCCCTATGCCAAGTCATTACTGGGTTCAACAGGGGTGAGATCAAAGTCTGCAATAGGCTTGGCCAAGGGGTCGATGTTGTTGTTCAGTTGTTGAGCGACGACGGCGGGGATACTGGAGGACAGGAAATCATTGGTTTGTAGGTGTTTTATATTTAAGGTAATGGTAACAGGTATACATAGTAATTACAGATACATCACCCTTGTACGTCTTCTTGTAAGCTTATCGTCAACACCTTGATCGTTGGCCAACATTTCAACCACCTTTGTAGCATCAACATCACACACTATCCTACCGGCATAGACAAAGTAGTCACCGTTGACGATGGAACCACAGTACTCGCACTGCAAACAACCACGATGGAAAAGCTCATTCTCCTCGTTTTCCAAGCATTCACCTTCGACACCGTTCCCACAGAGGCAACACAGTGAGCCGTTGTTCTCGTGGAAATGGGTGGAACAGTACGGAGAATCGTTATAGACGTAGCAGGATTCTCCCTTGGTGAAGGGCTTTGAACAGGTGACACAAGAGAAACACTTTCTATGCCACTGTCCAGACAGTTGGCCATCTTTGGACCAGATTGGTTTCTGTTTCTTTAGGATTGGAAGATGGCATGCTCTACATGGTCCTTCTCCCGGCTTATCGGTCAATCTTGCCGAAGAGACTGGAGTTGATGGTGATATTGTTTGAGGAATGGATCTTGTCGAGGAGGATGCAATCGAGCTGTTGTGGTTATGCGACGATGCTGATGCCAAAGATGGTGATAGAGCAGAGTCAAGTTCACGGTCACGTCTTGACAGTGGTGAATCCAGCACGTTGACGCGAACCTTTGTGATTCCACCTGGACTGGATGGTACTGAAGCTGTTGGTGTTGATGCTTGGTCTACCGTTTGAATGGAATTGATCGACCCTGACGGTGGCATTAGATGCATCGTTTCGTCATACTCTGCATCCTCTTGAATCGTACTCATGTCTGCAATACCACTGGAAGAGTTTGTCTTTGGTATCACTGCCTGTGAGGATGGTTCTGGTGCTGAAGCTGACGATGAGGAAGGATCTTCTGGAGTGTTGTATATCCTGAAATCATCGGTGTGCATCGTACTCAGTCTTTTAACGTCGGGACTATGGTAGATGGAAGAAGATCCACTGTTTCTTGGGTTTGAAGAGTAATCTCCAGGTGCTCCCATGTCTGCGATGGAGATTGTAGGAATCAGCAGGGCACCGTTGTAATCGGTTGGAGTAGGGGACAGTTCGTTCTTCATTGAAAGAAGCTGCTGTAAAGAATCTTCAACCTCTTGTTCACGTTGATCAATGACGATTTCCTGTGGAGACTTGACATCTTCGAAACGAGTATCAAACTCATCTATGGATGAAGCTGCATCTCTAAACTCATCTTCTATTGCTGCTGTTGATGGAGTGTTTGGTGTTTCAATTTCATCGTCTTCGTCGTATGCGTTGGAAAGATTTGGAAGTGTTGCTGTTGCATCCATTGGCAACGAAGGTATTGGGGGAGGAGGAGAAGGTGTTGCAGGGGGAGGAGGAGATGGGGTGCTGAATGTGAAAGCAGGGGGTTTTGAAGTAACTGGATCTGTATAGAGTTGATCTGTTCTCTGTGTGTCTTCACCATTGTTGCCCTGTTTTGCATTGTTGTAAAACTGCAGGGATGTTTCGGAACTGAGGGACTGATGTTGGTCTTTCTTCGACAATGACATTGAGCTGGATGCTTCGGAGTTGGAGTTAGACGTTGCAAGAGCTCCATAGGATTTCATTGGTCTTGGGCCCATCACTCTCGGTAGTTGGCCACCGCTAGAATCAAGTGATTCCTCCGAAGTTCCTGACTTGATTGAGATATGGGGCACTACTGGAGTTGTATCTTTGGTAGTTGCAGTTCCGGCACCAGTTCCAAATGGTGATAAGAGTTGTGATGAAGAAGGGGCTGAATTGTGATGACCTAATTGCAACGTGCTTGTTGATCTGCTATCGTTTGAAGCGGAAAAGTATCTCTTGTTGGCGTTGGATTTGAACTGGATCTGAGGATCGGACATGTTTTTATGGGGAGCTGTGAAATTTCTCATACCTTTGAGATTCGGGGATGATTTGGTACTCTTTGTATGATGCTTTTGTTCAGGAGGTTTGTAAACGTCGAACCCGGCCCTTTCCATGACACTCTTGACTCTTCTTGTTGTACTCAGTGGAGGAAAAGCCGAATGGAACTTGACCTGTGGAACTGGAGTTCTCATGAACTGAGGAAGGGAGGTTAGGTTGGGAGGTGATAGATCGTCGTAACTCATGGTTTGTAGGTGTGTGCGGGAAAATAGAAAGTGGGTGAATGAATGACTGGGTGAGTATTGTAATGGTTTGATCTACTCTGATTCTTGGGATGAAAGAGAGATATATCTTTAGTAAAGAGAACAGAACAGAGCGTGTCCAACCTGAAATGAAGAACTGGCAAAGCAAATCGAGTGACTGTTGGAGGATGACTGAGAAAATGCCTTGGTGAGAGGTTCTACGAATAGTGGTGTTTATCAAAACAACAAGGGTAAACAGAAGGATAGAGGAAGAAGCAGCAGTAAAAAATGGAGGTTTTGTCTGTTTAGAACAAAACCCTTAAAAAAGAAAGAGCAGTCAACGAGACGTGTTTACATTTCTGGGTGCCGTTGCAGTTGCAGTTGCCGGGCGGTTGCCTGTGGTGGTGGGCGGCACGCGGAATGCGGAATGCGCGGTAGGCGTTATGGTTCTACCGGGGGGAGCCACCCAGATACACCGCTACACATCTCACACGACGGATTGATCCACCCATCATCTCCAAGACCGTGTTTGCTTTTGTGCAAAAAGCTTTCTGTTCGGCACACATCCAGAGTGAGATGGCGTTGGATCAAAGGCGCAATTGAGGTGAAACAAGCAACCAAAAGTCTGGAAGAATGTGTATATGAGAGACCGCTTGGACTGTATCCGGATCGGCACTCTGCCAGCAACAGCGCGGAACAATAGCATCAACCGCTTAATATTGTCTCTACCGGTGCAGTGTAGGCTGATATCTTACTTTATTTATCCCCTCTGCTCACCACAACAGTGGTTGTTGTGGCACATCGGAAGTTTGTCTGTTTACGTTGCAATCGACTCTTTTGACTGCCACTTTTGATCACCAGTTCTTGGTATCTATACCCAAACACTCAGCCTCCTTCAATTTCTTGACGATCCAACCAGCAGCATCTTTCAGCTCTCTCCATCTCTAGTACCCGCATCTCAACACTCCTCCACTCTCTTCAGCCATCAACTACGTAATGGATGGACGCCGGAAATTGTCTAGATCTCAGCATTATTGTCACGGTTTCAGACCAGTGAGGCTCTCGTCGATCGAGCGCGTCATGGTGAAAGACTTGGAATTTGATTCCTGTTTTGATCAAGCTTCCACTGGCAATATCACCGGTATGATAACATCCGCGTTACCATCTACAATGATTTAGGCAAACATGCTGATATGACAGTCCTAGTGGTTGTTTTGTTTAGAAGCATTGACTGGCGTGTTTGTGAATCTTACTTTGAAAACTTTGCCAAGGCTTTGTTTTCTTTTATCCAGCAAGCGGCTGTGCGTTGTGGGTGCGGCTAATTAGCATCTAATACTGTGTAGAGGTGTGAATTTTCCATTTTTTGCTTGAAAAAAAAATAGACGATAGAAGAAGGATGATTGAAAAATTTAGACTGTTGAAGGGTTTATTATCATCGAGACTCATCAGTGTATATATAGATCAACAAGGGAAAAATCACTCTTGAATGTTCATACAAGTATGCTAAGAAACGTCTCCTGTTTGATAAGTCGAACCACCGCTAGATCCAATGCCAGACATGCTCTAGGTCCTTTCCTCTTGGCTTCATCTCTTGAAGGTAGAGGTAGGATACCATCACACTATAGGCTGTTATCATCAACAGTGACAACTACAATAGACAATACTTTGAAGAATCTCCCCACTTTCTTGGAGTCCGAGGATCTATACGATGGTATGATCAATCATCACCACACTCAGCTCATCTCGAATCCTAACAACCAGGCCGAGATTGATCAACTCTACGAACTTACTGCAGAGTTGGTCAAGCAGATCGACCAAAATGAAAAGTTGTCATCCGATGAAAAGTTGAAATGGATGAGCCTGTTGGTGGAAAAGTTCGTCAAGTTCGACTATTCCGTTTACACCGTTGTTTCAACGCGAATGAACAACAACCATCAGCATCTCTCACTGGATGCAATAGTGCAAGTGATTAGACATAACCCAGGAAGAGTCAGTTCCAGCTATGAACTGTTCAAAATGTTTGATAGATCCAATGCCGATGACAATTTGCATCTTGCAGTCTTGCAAAAGCTTGTTCATGGTGACAAAATCGATATCAAGGATGGAAATGCCAAGATGGACATTGAAAGGGTGTCTCGTGCCATGGATCTCTATTCTCTTTTGAAAGACAAGAGTGTGGTTGATCCTGAGACTTTGAAGAAGTTGATCTTGGATCTGATTGACCTTGACTGTTCAAAATTCATATTGAGCCTTGAGACTAACAACGAGTTGATCGAGGAGATCATCCTGATGAAGGATGATTTGAAGTTGAAAAACAGTGACTGTCTCTACCTGTATGAGTCATTGACTACACAACCTTCATTTACAATCCTAAGTGAGTGTTTAGCACCAATATCCGAACTGCTCATGATTGATGAATTGAAAGATACTGAGAATTATACCAAGGCTTCAACCCATCATTCAATAACATCCACCAGTTCATCAAAGACTACCACAATGGCAATAATAGAACAGATCAAACTTCAAAAGTTTGATCTAACAAACAGCAGCGTGCGTAATCAGATTCTCAAATCAACAGGGTTCCATCTGGACAACCTTGAAGAAGCTTTGAAACTGTTCGATCAGTATCAAACAAAAGTTCCCGAAGAATCCTTTGAGCTGAACAAACTAAGATCCATAACTTCGCTTATCTTAATCCATTCAATGATCAAATCGGAAAACAACAATCAAGGCTTGTTACAACTGGCCGAAGTTTTGATTCCACAATCTCCAAATCCTGAAGCTTCAAACCTTGCCTCTTTGGTCTTGCATCATGGTTGGTTTGGCAATGCCGACAGATCTTTGGAGATCTATAATAAATCCTTGGATCTCTTCATGGATCCAAAGGATAACAAGGAGAATCTACAAAGTAGAGGAAAATTGGTTCAAAGTTTGATCTTGAACAGTCTCATTGGTGAAGATTTGGAACTGGCAAAATTCATCAAGGCGAAGTGTAAGGAGAATTCGTTGTACGATGAAACCTACAATGTCAAGATCAACGATCAGTTCAAAGCCTATGGAGAGTTTGTCGAGGAGAGCAAGGGGGACAAGGAAAAGATCAGGCTGGATTTGAAAGGTTTGATCTTGGCTACTCTTAGAGATCTGGCCCCATGATTGACAGGCAGATATATTTTTTTCTGTATATAAAGAGATCCAAATGGCCGCATGCTGCGGCTCTTTCCACAGCCGTGTTTTAAACTGTGGAGCTGTGGAGCTGTGGAGCTGTGGAGCTGTGGATAAGCCCAGTCACGTGCCCGAGTGCAATATTTCATGAAAAAAAGTGAAAAATTCAACTTGGTAACAACCATCCTCGAAAGATATACCTGTTTTACCAAAAGATCAATTGCTTTCTTTCTCTTGTTTGTCAGATTGTATATTATTCTTTTCATGAAATCATCAAATTATCAAATAAATCTTTGGGCTGATCTGTTATCCATCCTTCGTTACTACTCCCGCCGCTCCCCATCAAATCCACAGTTTACATACATATTTCAAAATGGTTACGAACATCACCTGGCACCACAACCTGACCAAGCAAGAACGTGAAACGTTGACCAACCAAAAGGGTGCAACGCTATGGTTGACAGGTCTTTCAGCCTCTGGTAAATCCACCATCGCATGTGGATTGGAACGTGTCCTATTGCAAAAACAGATAAATGCCTACAGATTGGACGGAGACAATGTTAGATTTGGATTGAACAAGGATCTTGGGTTTTCCGAGAAGGACAGAGCAGAAAACATCAGAAGAATCTCTGAGGTTGCCAAGTTGTTCACCGATTCGTGTGCCATCTCCATCACCTCTTTCATCAGTCCATACAAGGCCGACAGAGATCAAGCCAGACAGCTCCATGAAGAGGCCGGTTTACCCTTTGTTGAAGTGTTTGTTGATGTTCCACTGAGCGTTGCCGAGGAGAGGGATCCAAAAGGATTGTACAAGAAGGCAAGAGAAGGTGTTATCAAGAACTTCACCGGTATTAGTGATCCATACGAAAAGCCTGAAACCCCAGAGATCCATCTAGATACCAGTACGAGTTCTGTTGAAGAGTGTGTCGAGCAGATCTATGCCTACCTTGTCGAAAACAAGTTGATCAATTGAATTCCTTTCCAATCTGTGTCTGATAAATAAAAAATAAAGAGTTTTGTTCCGTTTTACTATGTGTTGAAGAGTTAGTTAACTTTGAAAGATGTGCACTCGTTGCCAAAGTGTATGTAGTTTTGGTAGCAGCACCCAATGCACGATGATACCGTACTGATAAAGGAATGCATCTAACCTACTGAAACTTTTATCTGTCTGTACAGTTGCTGTCAGGTGATTGTTCAATCAGAATCTTCAATCAGAATCTTCAACCATGATCTTCAATCAGAATCAGTAAAAACATTTGAGGAGCATTTCCGGGGTCCGATGATGAAGCAAATCCAAACTGTTTCCCCACATTTCATGGTTGACTACTGATTATTACTAATACCCTTTTATTCGTACCGTTAATAGCGACAAGCAAGTACCGTTAGCCCTTGAAATGTCAATAAAAGTCTAGTGAGTGTAAATTTAGGGGTCCTATCAGTGGAAACAGAATTACAGCTTTATATCCAGTAAGACTCTGTTGTTCAATTGATTGCGTAGAATTACGGGTGTGTAGATTGAAAACGGGACATTTCATAGGGTTATCCAAGGTTACATTTGAAAGGTTGGAGATAAAAAGAGGGGCTAGTACTACGTATAATGGGCATAGTGCCTGTGCATGGGGGTCAATAAGGTTTTATACCAGACGGAAAGTTGTTCCAGGGAGGGGCAGGGGGGTGAAGCTGTAGTTTTTCCAGCAGATCTCACTGCACTAAGAGACGGTAGCTTGTCGGGAGTATCTTCTGTCTCTTTTTGATCTACAGAGTTGAAAGTAGCAATGCTATCGTACGTTGCCGGTGTTGAACTATTACTGACAACGCAAGCAATGCCGTCTGCCATTTTAGTAGTGTTGATCTTTCTGAAAAGAGCATGTCTCAGCCATGCCTGGTAAGTTACCCCAGGTCAGCGGGGTTCCATGCAACATACAGCCCGATTGTCAGCAAGGCACAGCTACTTACTTTTCTCAAATGAGGCAGTAGGTAGTCCTATGGCTTAAGCTGGGTAAAATAGAGATTTGGTGGTGTGATGATAAGCAGTCTCTCCTCTGGTGACGCAGCTAGGCCTCACACGCCGAGGTCTGATCTTGCCAAGCATTAAAGGATTGAACACTGACGTATTTGCATTTTACTACTTGTTGATCGATTTGTTCTTGTGGAATGTGGGGATGCAACCTTAACTAATTAAACTATGGTGGAGCTCCTGTGTGGTCAAGAAAGAGATACCTTATCATCCGTCCTTGGCCTAACTATCCCAACGCAGAAAAATGTCTTGGAAAAAGCAATAGCCAAAGACTATCTCCACCTTGCTGTTTCTCCTCAATCTCTGTGTCTCTACTCTAGGCTCACTTACACTGGAGAAGTACTGAACACTGTAATTACTGACAAGGGTCAGTATCCAAGACTGCACGTTGCAGAAGCACAAATGTCTACCTATCAATTGACTGAGAATAGTAGTAGCTTGCCTATTCATCGTCATATAGAGCCCCGGTTCAAAAACGTTGAGGTTGAAAAAACACGGCCAAATTTATCACGGCTGCCCTTCATGGGGGTGTCCTGCCGAGCGCCCTGGTATGGGAGCTACTTAAGGCTTGTCCCCGGTGCATTAAACCCATGCGTCCCGGGCGGAATCTCAGATTCCCACCCCACCAAAGTGCGGCGGCGGTGGCGGCGGCCAAGGCCATAGGCCATAGGCCTTAGGCAAAGTCCATAGGGAGCCCCAAAGGGGCCAAGGGGGCCAAGGGGCCAAGGCCACCGCAGCTAAGAGATTGGGGGTGTTATGCCAAGACGGCGGGCCCGAGTTTAGACGCTTACGCTCTGACGCGGCCTGGTTGGCTCTTTCCCAACGCGGGACACAGAGAATGTTCCACGTCGGCTTGTTCGATAGCAGGGGTTATGAAGTGTCGTCAGTAGTTTGAGCTGCCAGAACGCTTGCTCGTCTGTAGATGGTTGAACCAAGACCCTGTGGTGGTGCCTTAAGGACCTCGCAGAAAGCTTATTGGATGCTGTGGACTGGAGACAATCATCGACTGGGAGGTATGACTAATAAATACCCTGCTTACCAAGTGACGCTCCTTCCACAGCAGCAGCAGCAGCAGCCAGCCTGAAATTGATCCGAACACCCCCCCTCCCATATATCACCATCTATATTTATCGATACCACCAGCATTGGCACCTCCAAGGAGTTCTCCTGTCCTTGCCAGTGAAAAAAAGCTTGAAAAAGTCATGACCCCCACCCAAATCTCGTGTATTGTTCTGTTTCCAATGTCTATTCATGCACAGTCTCCGGAATAATAGCAATCGCTATTGTTAATCCACGCTAGATTGAACTTTTTTCCTCTTTGCCCCACCTTCTCGGAGTCTTTTGCTGGTCTGGTTGGCCGGATAGAAAGCAACCCATCAACGTTTTATAGTGTGGTTTGGACTGGCTGTACACAATACGAAACCATTTCGATTGTTTGTCCAGAGCCAGATGAAAGACCGGGGAGGTTGGCTGATATTGTCAACGCTGGTCAGGGTTATCCCAACCTGAAAGAATTTTTTCTTGTAGCCAAAACCACTGGTAGTTTCAACCCGTTCGGTATAAATATCCATCGGTGTCTCTGTTTTTTTATAGAATGAGAAAAATTATCTGCTATTTCTCTTGCTCTATTATTCAAACCATCGTCTAACATTAGTGCACACAACACAACCATGAGTGACAGAGAATCTATCATAAGTACCAAGGAAGACGAAAGGGCAAACGACGGTGTGGACCATGTCATGCACAAGCCTGATTTTTCATCGGCTGCCATATCAACCTACTTCAAGACAAGAGTCACCCAGCTCATTCCTCCAAAGGAACACTTCCAACAGAACAAACACTTGTTGAATCCAATTCCAGGTTTAAAGTTGATCGACCGTAGACAGTGGGCCCTCATTACCGTTGCCTTTTTCGCCTGGTCGTGGGATGCCTACGACTTCTTTTCGATCTCTTTGAATGCTGCCAGGTTGGCCGTTGACTTTGACAGGTCCGTCAAGGATATCACCTGGGGTATCACTCTAGTGCTCATGTTGAGATCCATCGGTAGTTTCATCTTTGGTTACTTGGGTGACAAGTACGGTAGAAAATGGCCTTTGGTTGTGAACTTGACCTTGATGTGTATCTTGGAAATCGGTTCTGGTTTCATCAAGAACTATTCACAGTTTTTGTTGGTCAGAGCACTCTTTGGTGTCTTGTTGGGAGGTGTCTATGGTTCTGCTGCTGCCACCGCATTGGACGATTGTCCAGCCGAAGCTAGAGGTTTCATCTCTGGTTTCCTACAGCAAGGTTACGCCTTTGGTTACCTACTAGCAGTCATCTTCACAAGGGCCATTGCCGATAACACTTCAAAAACTTGGAGAGCATTGTTCTGGTTCGGTGCCGGTTGTGGTGCCGTCATCATCACCTGTAGAGCCCTACTACCAGATACCCAGGCGTTCCTAAGACAGAAAGAGATTGAAAGATACAACATTGAACATGGAATCTATCAAAAGTCGTTCAAGGAAAAAGCCATTGGTTCTTTGAAAATCTACTGGTTGATGATCATCTACTTGGTTCTATTGATGGCTGGTTTCAACTTTATGTCCCACGGTTCCCAGGATCTATACCCAACCTTGCTAACAAAACAGTACGGCTTCTCTTCAAACGATTCAACAATCACAAACTGTGTTGCCAACATTGGTGCCATCACCGGTGGTATCATCATTGGTCACTTGTCAAACTTTGCCGGTAGAAGATTAACCATCATGATCTGTTGTGTCTGTGGTGGTGCTTTGATCTATCCATGGGCTTTCATCACTGGTACCGGAATCAGTGCAGGTGCTTTCTTCCTACAGTTCTTTGTCCAAGGTGCTTGGGGTGTCATTCCAATCCACTTGTCAGAGTTGGCTCCACCTGATTTCAGATCCTTCGTTGTTGGTTGTGCCTACCAGCTTGGTAACTTGGCCTCCTCTGCCTCCTCCACCATTGAAACCACCATTGGTGAGAGCTTCCCAATCGAAGGAAAGACCGACGTTTACGACTACGCTAAGGTTATGGCCATCTTTGTCGGATGTGTGTTTGGCTATGTCTTGTTGGTCACCTTGGTTGGTCCAGAGAACAGACTAGCATCTTTGACCAGCCCTGAAGGCGACGAAGAACTCGCCCAGTACAACCAGCAAAAGCTTGACGAGGAGGCCTTTGCCAAGGCTGGCCACTCCGAAGAGGAGATCGTTGCCGGATCTACCAAGGAGGTTTCCAAATGAATCCTTTGTATAACGACCCTTTGCTTTCCAGTTAATTTCGAAATCACACTATTTATTCTTCAACAATCTGTACCTGTAGTTTGGAAGTGAGCGTCACGATCTGCGTTAGGTAACTATATGGTTTTCACCCGTCTTCACGAGATTTAGAAAGCTGCCGTAAAGTTTACAGAAAATTTGCAGATGGCCTGCATGGGATGGATAAAAGGAAGCTGGGGAAACACACAATAGGATTGAATACACGTCTCGCATTTCCATTCTCGGAGACAAATTCCCAGACGGTTCTTTGCCAAATGGTTCCACTCTATCCTCGTGACCGAGTCTTTTGGCCCGATCATTTTCTTCCAAAAACGTTTCGTTGGAATTCATCCCAGTAACTGTCAACCTGTTGCCATGATTTATAACCATTTCCCAAGATCTCAAGGTCTTTATTTGCCAAGGCTTCAAATGTATCCAAAGCGTTGGAGTTCAAGGATGATCCAAATCCACTCACCAAAACGTCCCATTCGGGTGTAGACATTGAATCTCCCATGCAAATATCACCAGAATCAAGAAAGCTGTTGTTATACTTAGTTTCTGTCGCCAGGTGCTGAGGATGATGATGTTGAGTACTGGTCACCGATAACTTCTCTGCAGGGCCCGGGCTTGGAGTGTCTTGATGCCTGTAACCCATGATGAGGTCGTTCAACCTTTCATACTTCAACTTGGCATTCGAATTGCCTTGCTCGGCCAACCTGCTGATCAACCACAAACACGACTTCAACATCTTGCGGCATTCAACCTCTTGATATCGAAGTATATCGCCACACATGAAAAAGGTCAAACAGGCACTATAGATGTAGTCCAAGTCCATCACTCCAAAGATGGCAAGCATCTCTTCGTTGTAACAACCAAGCAGAATACACACCGTCATTTGTGCAGAGTTTACACAGATGGCCAACAGATCGTTCAAACTGTCGTTGATTGTGAAACTCTCATTCTCCTTTCTCCTGTCGACAAGACTGTAGAGTATTGGTATTGTGGTTAGATGGATGCAGTAACAATAGTTCAAATGCAAAGAGCAGACTAGCCTCTTGTCCTTCTTTGTGCTGTTCCTACTTCCAACAAGGGTGAGGTCCAACTTCAACCTATCCGGAAGTGCAGCATTCCACGAGATGAGCCTCTGAATCACTTTTCCAAGTGAAACGGTCAAAGAAGAAGTAGGCTTTGAAGAATAGATCAACTGATAAATCTCCTCTGCAGATCTCGTTAGCTCTATGTAAACCCTAAAATCTTCCCCCTTCAACATTTTCTTGCCTGATCCAAACTCGTTCAATGGTTTATTGGAGGACATGGTTGTACTCAATAGATTCCCAGTCTCGTCGAAGGACTTCAACGATGGAAATGGTCGTTCGATGTCTTCAAAGTTGAGCAGGAACGCGTCACCCATCTTGGCAGCCAACGATCGATTCACCCCATATGCTATCCACATGATACGGGATTTGACCTCTTTCTCGTAAAAGTTTAACGATGTATCCTCCTCCTTTTCATGAAGCTTGATGTGACTGGCAAACTGTAATGCTAGGTTAGAGTATAGGATGGAATCATTTTCGTTGCTGATTGCACGAAAGTACAATCCTGCAAGTGTCAAGGTTGAAACAATCAAATAGTTTTCGGCACTTTCCTTAATCTCAACGATAGGCATCACTTCTAGCAGCGAACTGTACAACAAGTCTTCTGTAATCTCGTCCGATTCTCCAAGGTATCTCTTTCCCAAGGCAAACGTTAAGAACACCAAAGACTTAAAGAAGCATGTACCTTCAACCAAGATCTTGGAAAAATGCATGTCTGAACAGTAAAGCTGCTTCAGTTTGTACTTCATAAGATCAACATCATACGGAAAATAGATATCGTTCAAGAAGAAATGGCAAACATTCACGTATTCAAAGGCCTTTTCCAACGTTAGATGGTTCAAGTAATGATACACGTTCATATCGTACCTTTCCTTGTTTTTCATGGCTGAATTACGCTTGATGAACTCGCTATGGTATTCTCCCTGATTCGTTACCACTAAGCTACCAGTCTCGGTTCTCTTCATTTCCGCTAGCTTTGTGAATATTATTTCGGATGATCCAGAAGTGAACTTCGTTGCCATTTCTGACTTGGACCGTAAGTGACTTAGCTGACTATATGACCCGGATTGAGAGTCGTCATCCTCTGTCAGTAGATCCTTGATTGAAATCATGGGCGACGACCGCCTCAGTTGGCTCGAGGTACTACTGTCATTCAGACTTACAGCTTGACCACCACTTCTTTTAACCAGTCGCAACTCGTCTTCCAATGAAGCTATCTTGTCGACAAGTTCAGTATAACGAGACATCAGAATCGACACTCTCTTCTCGTATGGAGAGTAGACACATTTTTGTTTGGAAAGCTTGCATTTTCGGCATGTAGGTAGATCGCCAGAGCATTTTGCCTTCTTCTTTTTGCACCAGTCACATCTAATCAACGTTAGTAACTTGACCGTTAGTACGAGAGGAAATTATTTGCTAGGAATTAAATATCATCTCAACTCCGATGATCTATCTTGCAGTGTGCTTACGCCCGTTTGACACGACTGTTGCCGTAAAGCTCATGGTCACTTTCAATCTTCAAATCACCCATGGTTCAACTGTGTTTAGCAATGACCTTCCAAGTGATATGAGTATACCAGGTAGCAGGACTGATGAACAACCCTTCTTCCTGATGGGATTCACTATCTTATCCTATATCTATTACGGCTGTTACACATTTCGCGGCTCCACACGTAAATGAGGCGGTGAAGCTTTTTCACGTGTTCAGTCACAAGGCAGTTGAGAGTGGCAAGAGAGAGGTAAACACTGTCAGACTGGTGATCCTTCTCCTCACCTCTCTAGAAGTGAATTCCAACCATTACCACTCACTACTTCTTTGACAAGATAAAAGATACACTGAGATTTACACTAAACGAAAAGTTCGATCATAAAGTGAAGTTATGGCAAAGTAGGAGAGGAGCACGGGAACTACTTCGGGCCAGCCTTTGAATCAATTGACATCACCGGGGTTACCTTGATAGAAGAGGCACAGCAGCATCCTTCTAAGCAATGTGCTTTACCTACGATTAGATTCGGAATATGAATGGTAACAGATACTGAAAGTTTGGGCAACACCAGGGATTAATGTACAATAACACCTTACAGCCAGAGAGAATCATGAAAGGGCGCACAGGTTAGTGGGATCACAATAATAGCCATTGTGGTAGCTATCACCTTCCACAAGTCTCAAACCCTACGCCAAAACACAGTACAAACAGTGAACAAATCATAATTTGGTATGCGAAAAGTGTGGGTATACTGGAGGACTGGTCGATGAACATCTAAAGTTGAAACTGGCTTGAAGACGCAGGGCAATTGCTAAGAGTGGCATTTTACCTGTGGTTTAACTACCTATCCCACCTTGCCATGTCTGTTCAAATATACCATGAGACACATTTGGTAACCAACTTCACAATCAACAGTTGCCCAGACCAATTGTTATCCAACTGTAGTATCAATCAACGACCCAAATTAAATTGTGCTTGCCCAGTCAGCCCACCACGCGCATCTCAGAGATGCCCAACCGAAACACAAATCAAGGCCAATGAGTGTCAATGTCAATGATACTTACTCTTTGGAGCACTCTGGATAATGTGGATAAGATTTGCGATCCTCAGATGTCTTCAGACACACTTTTTGAGCCTGCCATTGTATATACCTCCCAATCACCACTTCTCAACTTCTTCTACACAGAGACCATGGTCCCACTACCACATTGCACAGGTAATGTCGAAGATCACTTCAACCAAGTATTCCCATACCACCTTATTGACAGATTAAGAGTCACAACGCGGAGATGTTTGAAGTTCACTAATGGACAAATTTCACAATGTTCTATGGTTTTGACGTCTTGAGGGGTTAGTTTGAACCCTAACGTTTTGATTTGCTGTAGGTTCTGTATCTTGTGTATTAACGTTTGGTTGTCACAGTTTCAGCTTTTCTCTGATATTAGTTTCAGACTCATTGCACCCTATTGTTACAGACAAGATGCTACTCGAAAACGACAGCATAAAATGAACAAAGTTCAGTTTAGAGCTACATTTATGAAACGTTAGAATGAAACCCTTACCGATTTTTCCACAGCTTGAATTTATACTGGCAGGAAGCTTCAATAGCAGAAGCCCATACCAGCGGTGATTTGATATTTTTAAAAAATCGTCAGAGTACTCTCAGCTATTTTTCAAATCACCACTTGAATTTCGCCGTTTGAAACAAAATGAAGTAGACAGTAGTTTAGTCTACTTGCCCCAAAGTATTCTATGATTTTTCAATACAGATTAAACTAAGAGGACTCAATAAGCGGCAAACAGGTGATTCTATCCTTTTTCCTGCAAAATTCACCTGAAGGGTGAGTCAGTTCAAACGACAAGTCTAAAGTTTTAAAATAAAACTTATCACCGAAGCGGCTCTGCGGCGGGGCCTGAGGCAGAACGGCGCAATGGCTCTGCGGCGACCCCTGCTTGACTGTCATTTTTGACATACGTGTCACTATTAAGTATGAGCACAGCCGTTAAATGCTGAAAAATTTCAGCAAATCTAATGAAATTGACAAATGTGCATGCATACATTATGCATGGTGCGGCTCGTTAAACAATAAAGCATTTCTTACAATGCATGTAGAGAACAATAAGGAATGCAAGAGAATTTCATGTTCACAAGCATTCAAGGATCTTACTTCCGATGGGCATCTTTTCAAGGTTTTAACGGTGCTCAGAGTTGGTTGGCCAATCCTGTGAGGGATAATTGCTCGTTTACTATCTTGGCAACGCTGAGACTCAACCTACTCTTACAGCTAGAAGCATCGAAATATAGAAAGCATTTGAGTACATAGAACATACCAAAGAAACGTAATGAAATAATAGCATCAAAAATTAATGGCTGAGCAGTTTCGGGAGCACGGCCCTTTGAAACTCTCTTAACCCTTCACCTTTCCAATGAAGTTTGCAACCCAGTTACTCTTGGTAGCTCCTTCGTCTTCAAACTCACCTTCGCTCAAGTCAGAGTTCATATCGCTATCTTTTAAGTTTTGAACACTCTTCAACTTTGGATCTTCTAGCAAGAAGGCAAAGGCCAACAATGGGACACAGAAGCAGAGACCAACAACAACTAGAATCTTTTGAACGTACTTGTATGCTTCAACCAACAACATTCTGTCTGTTGAACCCCAAGGGTACTCATAGATCCAAGTTAGAGGAGAGGCATAGGCAGCTGCAGCAACTGTTGAATCTGTAATTCTCTTGTTGATTTCTCTTGGTAGAATCTGGGTCCAAATGGCACCGGAGATGGTTCCACCTAGAGCGGATCCAATGTAGTAGAAGGACAAGTATAGGGATAGCACTGTAGCCATGTCCTCGTGACCACTCAAGGTTTGGATACTGGCCTGGGTAACGTACGTGAAGAAACCAGCACCGAAACCAAGAATACACTGGGCAGCAATCAAACCATCGTGGGAGGCGTCGCCACCTCTGTATCTAACCATCATACCCATGGCAACAAACCACATGACAATACCAAACATGATAAATGCCTTCAATCTTCTGACGTAGGCAATAACAAAACCCAAGATGGTACCTGTAACGACGGAGACAAACGAGTACAAACTGCTGATTCTCGTTGCAGATGCAATGCTCTCGTCAAAGGCAACAACCAAGACGGTGTATAAGTAGTCACCTTGCATGTACCAAACAACATCGATAAAGATGGCAATTAGTAAAGCACCCCAAACTGCTCTTTGCTTGACCAACTTTGGAGCCAAGAATGGATGAGAGGCAAACTTGAGTTCCCATAGGATGAAGACAGGGAATAGCAACACACCAAGCACCAATGGAACAATCACCTTGGCCTTTTGCCATTCGGTCTTGAAACCACCAGCAAGGGTGAATGGGACTAGGAATAGACCAAGAGAAACCATGATGGTCAAAAGACCGACAATGTCCAACTTCCAAAAGAAGACATCAACAAAGAACTTCTTGAAGCCAAGTCTTGTGTATTCGGAAACACCAACGAGGTTCTGCATGTCGCCATTCTTGTAGGCCAAGTAGTGCATGTGGGCAAAGCAACAGGCTAGAGGAATACAACTCAACGGGAAGATGAAAGCCCACATACCAATACCCCATTCCCACGAATCGTTGGTAAGGATATCATTGGTGATGTTACCAGAGACCCAAGTGTTGATGACGAAGGGGAAGGCGGCAACAAACGAGCAGAAGACCCTCCAGTTCATGTTTGAGAAATCGGCAATGATGATTTGCAAGATGACAACGGCACCGGAGTAACCAAACTGGTATAGGATGGCACCAGCGGCAAACCTTGTAACGTCGTAGGCTTGACATTCGATGGCTGTACCAACGATGTACAAGACAATGGCAATTAGGAGTAGTTCCAACCTACCAAAGATATCGGATAGTCTGGCATAGAACAACTGGGCAACACAGGCAGCAACACCTCTAACAACAGTCACTGTTGAAACTAGGGAATGTGCAGCGTAGGAAGAGGTGGCGTATGACTGGAAGGTGTATCTGATGGTACCGTCCAAACCGTAGGCATAGGCAATACAGAACACCGAGGTGAAAACGGCCAACTTTCCTTGCCAACTTTCGTACTGCTTGTTCAACACCTCGATTCTTCTGACACCGTAGGATTTCTCCTCGGATGGAACAAAGTGGGAGGAGTGTTGGGACACTGCAGGTTCCTCCATCTTGGATTCATCTTCCTTCTTGAGACTGGATGACATGATGGGATGGTTTGTAGAATTGGCTTCGACTAAAGAGAGAGAAGCTATAAGAATTGCTTCCGAATAATCAACTTTTCAAAGATTCGGAACTATCAGGACCATTTTATACTAACACTCGTATAGGGCTTTTCTTTTTTTTTCAGGGGGGGGCAGGGGAATTATTTTTTCTTTCTTTTCTGGTCTTTTCGGGGGGTACCAAAGAGCATCGTCAAAGTTGAAAGATGTGCCGTTAAAGTGGCAGCCCCATGGTCCAAAAGAAAGTTTAATTGGCTATATTCTGGCGTCTGATTTGTCAGTTGGAAGGCCTGTCGGTCTAAGCCATCGGCGTACCACAACAATTGGGATTTGCAATTGACGCTTGGTATTCAATGGGTCCATTGACAGGTGCACTCCTCGTAAAGGACTGGAGGTTTATTTTTTGCCGTGCGTTTGGCTGGCAAGCGTTGAAAAGACGAGTTTCTTAAAGGATCTTTGGGGACCCTTGAGAGCCGCTAGAACGTTTTGAAGCATTTGTCAAAGGCTTATATTATTTAAGGATATTGTTTGGAGGCTCGCAATATTGCGATGGTTGGAGAAGGGAGAAATGTTTTATTGTGTGGTGTTTATTGTGCAGTCTTGCATTGTGCTCGTAGAGTGAAGGGTTCACCGGTGATTGGTCGTTTACGAGTGCTCTGGGGCATTATTACCAGATGGATCAGATAGCTTTAGGATTGGCAAATTCGGAATCCCCTGTCGGCCAACAAGAGCAACTAATGGCAAGGCTGTTACTTGACATTGATCAAAGATTGGGCCAACGGCGTCTCTCCATTTACAGGGATCATGACACTTGCATGGGCGACAATCTCCGATATACCACGCGGATTTAAAATGGGCCAATGCGATGGCTGTGTGCAATCTGAAAAGTTTTCAAGAGGGTTACTAATTGACGGTTCGCTTCTGGCTAATGGATATGGAAGTTCGCTTGGCAGAGTAAAACCCCATGGAACAACACAGGGCAAAAAAGTCATTTCAAACGGTTTGAATTCCACTGTCAAAGCTGTGCTTGGCAGGCTGTGTTGATTCTGGTGGTGATATTCAGTAGTTGGGCGGGACACGACTACGGCATTGCCAATGAGAGCGTTCAGTAAGTGGCTTGCTTGAAGATTGGATGTTGTTTTTCACTGATTCAACTGTATCGAAGTACCAATCAATGCCCCCCCATGACAATACCATCCACTGATTCTCCTCAATTCGTACAATTCATATGACTATAGCTGCTCTACGTGCTCCACTACTGGAAGGTCTTTCAACACTGGACTCATCAGACAGCAATGGCAACACATCTGCCTTGGACCCTTTGAAGACACTCTATTCTTGTGTGTCTTGTTCAACAACTGACAAGGTCTTGTTTGAAGATGTCAGCCCCATCCTATCACCCTTGATGAGTTATCTTGCCTACGATGACACTGGGTCATTGGCAATGCTGATCGTTGTGCAATTGCACAACTTGTTCTCTGACAAGTTGGCTGATGAACTGCTGGAACTCTTGGATGACAGAATCATCAGCTGCGAAGGAAAATCGGAAAGGCATAAACTCTTCAAAATAGTAGGCCAGCTGTTCCCAATAGAGTCACACCTGTGCTCCGAAATCTTTGTGAAGAATCAAGACTTTGTCAGACTGATCACAACCGAAATCATCTCACTACTCTCCTTCAAACCAGAAGTTGTTTCTCATGATATTGAAACTCTGCTACAACTGTTTTCGGCAGCTACTCTGGTTGAAAACTGTAGGTTCTCCATTGCAGAACAGTACATCACACTACTTCTGAAAGTGATGAGATCTTCCTACAACGACGAGTCCTGTTCTCAAATCCAATGCTTGTCTTCATTGATTCTCATCAAGGTTTGGACTCTGTTGAAGAAAGAGACATTGGAAAACTATAGTGACGTTTTAACCTTGGACCATATAACGATAGTCCTGGTGAACGGATTTGTCATTTCCGATGTCAACAGTAGCCTGGGTACAACGGCAATCGAAGGATTGGCATTCTTGTCCTTGAACGTGAAGGTGAAAAAACTGATGAGAAAAGATTCAAACTTTATAGAATCTCTGTTGGAAAAGTTGAACGATGCCAGCAACTCTAACGGGTACGGAATACTGTCCATACTTGCAAATGTTACAACCTACAAGAAAACACTCAGCAAGGAAAAGCAATCGATTCAATCCATCCGTGACTATGCAGACTTGAAAACAGTGGATACAACAACCGGAAAGAAACAAACCGTTGAGACTGATAGTGATGAAGAGGTTGATGAGTTTGTCACTCTTCTACTAAACACTCATGCCATAATGACAAAACTTACCACTCTTACAAAAAAAACCAGCTATCCTTCAGCAACAGGTATCCAAAAGGAACTCATCAGACTGGTGAACAACCTTACACATAGCACCAAGCATAGAGCAGAAACGGTAAACCAAGGAGGTTTGAACGTTCTCTTGACCTATTTGATCAACACTTCAAAGGATTTCGTTCAGTATACAAAAGATGGAATCCTTGTAAAGAACAGAATTAACGATCAAACAACAAGATTCATGGCAATCAAGGCATTGAGTAAGATCTTGATCAGGTACGATCCAAACGTACTTTTTCAAAAAAATACGGTGGAAATGGCAACGCCTGTCTTGTTTCTACTGGAGGTTGTCATACAGTACGAAAACACTGGCAACTTGCCATCCCCTTTGGATTCAATAGACGTGGAAGGTGAGGATATCTTTGATGTTCTAATAGCATTGATCAATCTAACCTCTTGCGATACGATGGAGATCAAAGACTTGGTCATCAGACTCTCTTGGGATTCCATCTATGGATTGGTACTATGCGACAACGTTCCAGTTCAAAGGTCAGTGCTCGAACTGATCTCGAACCTTGCAGTCTCCCCAATCTGTTCCGAAAAATTCTTCAACTGGGAAGACGGAACTGACAACTATAGAAACTTCAAAACGTTGGTTCAGTTGATGTCCTTGGACGATCTCAAGTCCCAACTGGCCATACTCAATGTCTTTGCCAATAGTTGCGAGTATGAATTGATCTCATCCATGCTGGCCACATCGGAGTTTTTCGTTCAACATTTGATCACCCTGCTCAAAGACCAACATGCAGAGAACGATATTGTTATCAGATGTTTCTACATCCTGCTGAATGTCTCAAATGCAAAGGATGCATCAATCTTGATCGACGTTGCAAAGAGAGAGAAGTTGAAGGATACAATAGCATCCACTCTTAGATCCCTATCGGACATGGAAACCAGGCAGATGGGTATACAGGTGTGCAAGGCCTTGAACTTGTAATGGCTCTATAATTTTCATAAGTCTATTCGTTAATTTTCTATATACCCCCCTCACCCTCTATCTTGCTGAACGAAAACGAGTCGTTGATTCTTTTAAATATATAATCGTCCAGATCCAACCTATCCTCTTCAAGCATATCTTCAACACGATTTTCAAAAGCTTCAGGACGGTGCCTATCAAACGCCTCTTCTCCGGTTTTTTTCAACCATCCAATTCTATCACTAACCGCACTGTTGTTACAGATGACATCCCTATCGAGTCCTTCCAACGCTTGGAAATCCAACTTGGACTCTCCACAAAGATTCTGCACAATGGATTCCCAAACCTGTAGTTCGATATCAACACCAGTGTTGACGAAATCGTTACCAAAGTTTCTAATGGTTGCCATTGAAGGATCGGTAAATAGATCCTTCTGTATGAAAGCCCATGGATTCATCTTTGGATTGTGGAAATGGTAAAACAACGGTTTGGATTCAAACTCTCTACTAAAAGGATTCGTTCCGTAGGTGAAGGTGTACGAATAGATATAGTCCTTGCCCAACTCTTCCAAGTTCTTCCTGCTTTGCCAAACAGCACCTCTCAATGCCTCATAGTCATACGTGGGATCATACTGAACAATGGTGGAATCGACAAAATAGTTGGCCTCCTTGATAAAAGTACCGTACAGTTTGTCCGGTCTCCTATACACCTGATAGTACGGACGTTTGAGATAGTGTGCTGCCAACACGATTGTTTCCTTGTCACCTTCTCCTGCTCCTCCTTGCGAAAGCAACGGATGATAACCGGCAGGGCCGTTGAAATTGTAATAAAGGGACAAAAGGAGCGTGTTGAAATGCTTCTTCTTGTTGAAGATCATCTGGCCAGACTCGGTGGTCCAATCGGCAAGCGTGCCTTTTCGATCGTGCAGATTGATGGTATTTTCAACTTCAATCATGTCGGCAATCTTGGTGTATTTTTCAGGAGGGGTGTAGAAATCGTTGAGATGTCTGATTGGTTTGTTTCCAAGCTCTATACCAAGCACCTTGTACAAGTATGGAGAGGAGGTTCTTCTCCAGAAATCGGGCCATGTGATCATTTGGTACCTCTTGTACACCTCAGATTCAAATATGTGGTCTGGAGATAACACTGCAAAATTGTCAGAATCGAGATACATGCAATTTTCAAAAGAGGATGCCAAAAGTGCAAAAGCTTTGAACTGATAACCCTTCAGTTCTCCCATCTTTTCAATGGATTTACCTCCAAATACGGTGGAAAACTTGACACATCTTGTGTTGTACAAGTTTGGCAAAATATCATCGCACAAGCTTGTCTCGTAGTCCTCATCCTTTGGTATTATGAGCTCGATGGGTAAATTAGAACCTGCTTTTCTTAGTGCCTGGATCGAAAGAAAAGAATACCAGGTGTACCATCCACCTCCAATCATGACATATCCATCACCTTTGTAGAAATTGACTTCAGATTTGGGCAAAGATTTGACAACACGCTCATGCTTTGCGGTAAGATCCAGGACAAACTCATTGTCAAAGTCCATGTATTGTAACAGATCGGACTCTGATAAAACGTTGTAGGGAAGTTCGACAAATTTGGCCTCCCAAATAACAGGTTTACCCTCGTTCGTCGTGATACGTTCCGGATGTGGGAATGACAGTTGAGTCTTTAGAAGCACATCCGCAAATCTTGCAAACATCTTTTGGAATAATGGGTTCCCCTCTGTCACTGTAACTTTGGACTCGTCTGCGGTGGATAATCGTTCCAATCCATGATCTATTGGACGGAACTTGCGGCGTGCATTCTGCTCAGCTTCCTTTTCGAGTAGCAACTGTCGATCTTTGAAATACTTCGAGTTCTCCGAACCTAAAAGTTTCCTTATGGATGTTGAATCTAGCCTATCCTTTTCGTTCGAAGAAAAATAGCTCTTTTTCATCTCCTGTGCTTTGAAGTATGAGGATATGGAGGAGGTTGCATAGTCAAGCATGCCAACCTCTTGATCATCTATGGATCCGTAGATCACGTTGTACTCAAATCCAACAAGAGTTATGAGTGATACCGTCAATAGACATGCTGTTATAACAATGAATTTGTAGAATTTTTTGATGAATGGATCCATGATCTTTCATCGTCTCTGATTATCGGCACTCTTCATTTGTCACTGATTTCAAAGAAAGAGTTGATATTCAAAGAGTCTCTTTTCTTCTATTTTCGTGTCAGATGAGCTTCGAGTGTCCGGCCCGAACTCTTTTCAGGGCGCAGCGGTTGCTTTGGCTGAGGGGGACTCGGCAGCTGAGCACAGCCTCAAGACTTGCCGCCTCTCCATTCCATCAATAGCAAAAATTAGATAGATAGAAGTGTTTGTAAGGTTTCCACTCAATTCTTCTGTATCACCGTCTAACAATGCCCTTTTTTCATATCGATAGAAAATTGTTGTATGTGACTACTCAAGGAGAGACAAATTGGCAAATACAGGTCCGGGTTTAGCTTCAGCAACCATCACTATTCACAATCCATCAAGCGAGCGCATCCGCTCGACAGTCAAGAAGATTGCTTTCAATGTCTTCGTATGAGTTACCCTTGATCGACACCACACGGGACAACAACGAATCTTCTTCAAATAATCTCCCCTCCACCCTCTCGCATGATTCCACCACACATCCAAACAGGTCCAACTCGCTCCCGATGCTCACCTCCAACGTTACGATGCTCAGGAGCAACCTTGATCCAAGGGATATGATCAAGAAAGATATCAAGGACTTCTTTGGAAAGACGAAAAAATACCTCCAAAAGCAACCAACCTATAAGAAGATCATCTTAATATCTCTTGTTGTGGTATACATCGCCGTGGATGTTCTCGTAGTGGTGTACCATAGGCCCATCATCAAGTTGCTATCCGACGTTTCTGATCGTTGGCACGATTGGGGGTTCAAAGGAACCATGCTCCTGTTCACAATGATCTTTTTCGTCTCGTTCCCACCGTTGGTTGGATTCAGCTATCTCTGTACCATGGCTGGAATGATCTATGGCATGAAGGGATACTTTGTGTTGACGTTCGCAAGCGTCTTAGGATCGTCATGTTCCTTCTTGTTCTTTAGGTATGTTCTCGGAGGGGTTGCCCTGAGGATGATCAATAGCAATGCCAAGTTGAAGGTGCTTGTTACGGCGTTGAACAACGAGAGGGCAGGTTTTGGCAAGAACCTCTTTCTATTGAGTTTGCTAAGGATTTCACCGTTGCCGTATTCGTTTTCCAACGGTGCGTTGGCTGCCGTTCCTGGATTGAGCGTCCTGACGTTTGCCCTTGCCAGTATAGTGACCAGTCCAAAGCACTTCATACCACTATTTGCCGGTGCCAAGTTGAAAAGTTTTGGCGAAGAAACTTCATCGACAAAGAAAGTCTTGGATCTTGTGGCTGTTGTTGTTGCCCTTGGAAGTTTCTCGTTGGTTACCTATATACTCTACGGTCGTATGCAGGAGGTGATCTTGGAGGAACTTGAGAGAAACGGAGGTGAAAGGTCTGGATTTGATCTGGACGAATCGATATCTGCTGATGAAACTACGGGTATGCTGAGTAGGGACTATCCAAATGAAGGTGACGAAGAGATGGACTTTGCCATTCCAGATGAGGATGATTACGAGAGGTTTGTGGAAGGTGAAGATTATGACGATGGATCTCCCAGTCTAAAAGATTTGGCAGTTCCACGGTGACAATTTGAAAGGTTGAAATATAAACATAAATATAACTTGGGCGCATCTTTGGTATACACTATACTCTTTACACTAAATTCGAATATCGTTGAACAATATTTATCAGTCAGAACAGTACCGGAAAGGTGATCCAGACCCTTGTGTTTCACACGTCAAGTCTAAATCAGATGAAATTTAGCCAAATCATATATATTTTTAAGGAAAATAAAAGATAATTTGAAAAATTGGACAAAAGTTGGACAATTTTCATCGTACAACAATGAAAGTTGATTAACTATGCAACTAAAGGGCTCTCCTCATCCCTAAGACCATCAGAAGGGCCCCAAATGGCTCCTAAACGCCAAAAATTGCGGGGTCTCGCTGCGAGCAATGATTTTATAAGCGAGACTGTCATTTTCATCAACAAGTTCTGGCCGAATGGTCTAGTTGGTTATGGCATCTGCTTAACACGCAGATAGTCCCCAGTTCGATCCTGGGTTCAGTCAGAAACACTCTCAGAAATGAGGGTTACATCAATTTTTTTTGCATTCTGTTTTGATAAATGGATTTGTGAAGGGTTGATTTGGGCATACTGAGTATAAGTTTGTTGAATGAGGTTCAATCAGCCAAGCATGGCCAGGTGTAAAGAGATAACATGGTGACATGAGGCGGGCCTAGCCAAGCGTAATGGTAAGTGCAGCTTGTAGACAGCAAAAAAACTGACACAATCGCACTAAAATTGTAAAGGCGGGCGGGCGGCTCTTTGATTGCTCTTCCCCTGCCATCTCCCCCGTGGTGGGCCGGGGCCCGGGGCAGGGCCCGGTGGCTGTGCCCGGTCGGTGGCCTGGCGGGAAAAAGTAGCAACGTCGCGTGGTGGATTCCCCCACAGCCGCGATGGCACAGCACCACAAACGTTTCGTATTGTGTTGAACCAGATAGCCCTTTCTTTGCACACTACTACAGGTCCATCACATCTTGATTCTCTTTTGCTTATCCTTTTTTTCTCTTTTGCTCTTCTTATTCTTCTCCTTTTCTTCCCTCTTTCATCTTCAAAGTACAGAAACCATCCAGATTCAACATCTTCATCAGACGTATCTTCTAGTCTTCACGTTCGCTTTTTACAAACCCTGCGCATTTAAACAAGATCTTCTGTATTCAGCCAAATTTCCCGTTGATCCCTCTTCCCTCTATTGCAAGTTTCAAACTAAACAAATAGAGCCACTTCAACTTTACCATCAGAGGCATCGTACTTCATGAAACTACAAGAACACTCCATAAAATTAGGACAGCATGACACATGAACAGAGCAACAGAGATCAGATACGAACGTCCTTGTCTCGAGATGCCCCTATCAGGGCATCTACTCACCTGACTCCATCTTCTTCATCTACAAGTATCTCGTCTCATCTTCCCGAGTCCCACACAGAAATACCAGGAAGCCCCACGAGTGCCAAAAAGATTTCAACACTAGATACCAAACCAACATCATCCAATAGACAAACAGAGACGAAAAACAAGGGACTGCCATCCTCTGGTCTCCTGGAAGCTGTCCAAGAGCAAGCCAGTGTATCAAATTTGGCACACATATTACCAACAACACAATCAACCACTTCCTCTACCGCTGCCTCTATTATCACGTCCACAAACAACGCTGCAATGGGCCACGCCAACACCACCAACAACAACAGCAACAGTAACGCGATGGGATCGAATCTACAACCAGTGAGCAACATAAAGGGTACCGTCTCTGCCGCAGGATCTAACAACAACACGTTGTCAACAGTGGACTCTTTAAAAGCAGCCGCCAACACCAACGCCAGCATTAACAGCTCAGATCCAATAATGAACCACTTGAAGACAAAGAGATCAGTGATAGACAGCAACAGTATACACAGCACCAATCTCAACGGCACAACTGACGATCTTCTTTCTCTGACTGGTCATATACCCTTGAGAAACAAGAAATCCCTGGCAAATCCAAGCATACACAACCTCAGAGCAGGCTCTTTGCAAGGCTCTTTACAAGGCCCTTATGCTACAAATACCGTCTCTTCAAACGCAAGCAAAACTTCATCAAGGGCCGAATTTTTTGCTGCAAAGCTACACAATGCAATCAAAGACGAAAACAACAACCATTCAGACTCAGATGAGACTTTTGTCTACGACACATCGGCAAATGAAAAGATGCAACCACTCGATGAACAGACTGAACTGCGATCAATCAACTCTACCCAGCAGCACGATTTACACAGGTTACATATGGAGGCTCCCGACAACACCCAAAGGGAAGATGAAGAAGAACCTGATGGTCTAGCGAGCGAGGTTGTTAGCCGAAGCTCTCAACAGCAGCAGCAGCAGCAGCAGCAGCAGCAACAGGGCGAGGGCGCTCTTCAACTGGAGAACAACAATTCCTTGTACCATCTTCCAAACGGTTCCAGAAATATGTCAGGTTACATGCCCTCACAACAACACACAAGAGAAGGAAGCCTTATGGGCATGCATATACACTCGCCAGAGCTACAGTCGAAATCTGAGCATCATAGTGACAATCAAAGTGACATGGCCAGTAGCCAGTCAGAAACTATCATCAATGCACAGAGCAATGTGGGATCCACGAATAGCAATGACTCACACGTGAAAAGGCATCTACAGCACAAAGCCTTGTATGGGTCTACAGTTTCACAGGATACGGTAGGATGTGGTAACGTTCACGAAGATATTTCTTCCGACGCTAGCCGTTCCCACTCAAGGTCTTCTTCGTTCATGAAATCATCCGATCATACCAAGAGACACATGAAACTGGATCCACTCACCGTATTACATCGTGATGATGCCTTCTATAACTCTCCGACCGTTCCTCAACAGTACGCACCAACGGTCGACGACCCGAACAATCAGTTGCGCCAGATAACATCCAAAGTGTTTGATCTCAAAGGGCTCCATCCTAGACGATACTCAGGTTTGAACGTTCACGATTATGGTCCAGAGGGCCTGGATGAGGAGTACGACGATGACACTGGAACCGAAGACGCCAATAATTACAACAGACATGCCTCATATGGCCACAACCATCCCTACGGTGGGGGAGGTTCGTACGAATACGATTCTGATTTTGGTGACGACATATCGATTAATGAACAGCTAAAATCGAGGAATTACAACCAGTATGGTAGTGTCGATCCGTTGAACATGTACGAAAATGTACACACCAACAATTCGGAAAATCCAACCTATGGCCCCAACAATACCAGCTTGCCATACTACCAGACACAACCATTGCTCGATAGCAAGGGTAACAAGATCAGTGGGAACAAGCTCTTGAAAAGAAAGAAGATCAACATGTACTTTTCTCCTCACGATTTCACTGGTGCAAGAGCAACAAGGTTGAAGCAACTAAAGAACGTCTGCTATACCATGTGTTTGATCATACTTTTACTCTCACTGGGTTTCATGAGTGGATTTGTCTTGGCCACAACGAAAGAGCTACAAGGTACAAGAATTGATACAGTTTACGATATGATCATCTCACAGGAAGAACTTGTGTTCAACATGGTGGTTGAAAGTTTCAACCCTGGACTTTTGGATATTGATGTCCAAGATGTGGAGATAGACCTGTTTGCAAGGTCAGAGTACGTTAGCGATCTTTTTTCAACAAGGGAGAATAATGAGAAGTCACCATCCTATAGCACCGTTCTACTGGGTACAATCCACCGTGTGGACATGCCTCTACATTTCCAAGGTGGATTTTTTACAAGGCAGAAGGATAGAAGCATGACGCAGATCAAGGTGATAAACCCATGCTCTGTCGATCAAGGCAACAACAACAAGGAAGACGAAAAGAATGATGAGGGCCAAATAAAGCCACTTTTTGATATCCCATCGGTCTCCTTTTCTTCCAACGCCCCAGTCGTGCAAGACCCATACGAGAAGTGGTACAACATCTCTAGAAATCCTTTCGATTTGATAGTGAGAGGAATGCTCAACTATCAGTTGCCAATCTCGTATTCGAACAGAACGGTTCCTGTCAACATGCTGTTCAAAGTGGATCCAAACAACTTGAGCAGAATCCACCCCGGTTCACCCGAGGAAGACAATCAGGATGCACATAGGCACGACAAGGACAAGGATGAATCAGACTCTTCTTTTATCGTTGCTAAACGGTTGTCAAAGTGACTGGAGCGTCACTGTACTATTTTACTTCCGCTAATTTCTGTTACTTCTTTGTTATCTTTATTTTGGTTTTCAATTGGGCGGAGCTGACTGTAGGCAGTCAGTTGAAATCGATTACACTAATGACAAATTTTTAATTCTGCTTTTTTCGATGAGGAAAAGAACTCCTTTTGTAGGGTGCAGTGTTATAGGAGTAATGGTTTTGAAGAGACTGAACAAGAGTAAAAGACAAAAATACAAAGAGAGAGAGATACACAAGAGTCGAAATGAGAAACAAGAAGGGGAAGGACAGTAAAAAAGACGTAATTTTGGGAAAACGGGATGGCTGATATGTATTAAGGAGTAATCAGGGCAACCCGTATGGAACGGACAAGAAAAGAAGAAACGTTGAAAAGGTTTGAAAGGAAGAAAACAGTACAAAAGAGTCAGGAGATAAACCACAGATATGATAATAAAAGGACAAAAAACACAAGAGAAGGAATAGGGAGCAAGGACAAGAAGATGAAAAAAGGGGGGCTTTAGCTAGCAACGCCAGATACATATATTTCGATAGATTTACAATGGTGGATGGGAACGGTAAAGGGCAAAAGCCTAGACGTGTCCGGAATATTCACCGGCAACAACGGTCATCATGGTTGGAACCTGTGCCCATTCTAGACCGAGCGACTGTTTGACATTTTCAACCGATCCAAACGGATCCTCAGCCTCATCGTCCTGAGATAGAGCATTTATCGAAAGACCACAGTTGGTGAAGTTGACGGCAGTTGCACCTCCCTCTTGGGCAATCGTGTACCTGAGTTGGACTCCATTTTCGGATTCGGTTGCTGTTGAAGTGGTCATGAATCTAGCGATGAATCTTTCCTCCAGCTTGCTTGCACTGAAAACCGCTGATGAATGGGTAAGATTCCAGGTCACCCTACCCTTTTCCTTGTTGAACGAACCCGATGGTTTCGTTGCCGCTGAGACGGCACGCGAATCGGCTATTGAGACTGCAACTATCATGCTTGTCAAGGTTAAACTTTCCAAAGATCCCGATTCTAGAAGTTGTGTTATTTGGGCAGATGGCTTCAAAGAGATGATCACGGTTGACTGTGTTGGTTCGTGCTTCCACACCGGTGTTATCGTGATTGGTGGCGTTGAAGTTGACAGGTTGTACTTCAATCCTCCAACAGTTCTCAGGTTGATCTGAGTTGGATCGGTGATGGTGTATAAGGTTGGTTGGGAGGGGTCCGATGGTTGGATGAACATTGGGTTGCACATGAAGGGTGGCAGTTCTGAGGACGAGGTGATGGAAAGTTCAATCTTTGAAGGTAGCTTGATTGCCTCATCCTGGAAGAAGCTAAATGCAACTTCACCAATAACGCTAGATTGTGCCAGTTGGCCATCTTTGAAGGTTGCATTGTACAGTTCAACAATGGAAGCGTTCAAGCCTGGTTGTGTCAAGGATGGATGACGTATCTGGCCACTGACCAAACCACCATTGATACCACCGTCCATTGTGTTTCTAGTCATTGCTGAAGAGCCAGTATCTTGAGATTGCAAGATCAATTGGGAGGTGGCAGAAGAGTGAATTCCTTGTGGAGGTGGAGACAGAGGAGCAAGAGTATCGGCAGCAACAGATCTACGCTGCTGAGGAGGCAGAGGTGCAGAGCCGTGAGGTTGTCTGGTGTTGATGGAAGGCTGTTCCGTTGTGACGTGCTTTCTTGAAGAAGGAGGTGGCGGTGGTGGCGCTTGGGAGGCAGCAACGGCGGTTGGGACTGGGATTGGTTCTTCCTCTTCCTCGTCCTCTTCATCATCCTCTTCTTCTTCAATGAACGGACTTGGATTGGAAGAGGTTGCAGGTGGTTCAGATCCAGTGGCGGTTGTTGGAGCGGTTGAAGCACCATTAGCGTATGCGTAAGAGGATGGTGATGGCTGGACGGAAGACGACGATTCACTTGCAAACGATTCCGATCTCTTCGTTGGTTGCATAGTTGGATAAGATGGTGGCTCTGACACGGATGCAGAAGGAGCAACATCTTGAGAAGGTGGTAAATGGGTTTCAGGTGCAGCCGGCGTGTACAAGGAAGTTGAAGCCGTTGAAGCTGCAGGAACAAAGGCAGCAGGAACGGTGGTTGCAGCAGCTGTCTCTGGTGGAGGAATCTGGGCTGGTGCTGAAGAGACGGTACCGTTACCGTTAGAAGTGCTTGGAGCATCGTTCAATCTTTCACGGGAGCCTCTTGAAGGACCTGGAGTCAAACCACGGTTGGTCGTTGGAGTGCTAACTATGGAGGATGTCTCAGATTCAGGGATAGCGGAGCCAGATAGCTCGGAACCACCCTTCTTCTTTTTACCACCTCTTAACATAGTGCCGAATTTGGAACGTAGTTTTGTCTTTTCCTTGCCATGCTTATCGTTCTTTTGGCTGTATGCGTTGGATGCAGCAGCATCAGAAGAAGGAGCAGTGACAGAAGCATGAGAGCGTGTGACCAGCCTATTTTCAGTGACAGGTGCAACACTAGGAGCTGAAGAGGATACAGATGGTTGTCTTGAGGATTTCGATGCTTGCCTTTCATGATGACTACCACCAAAGGATAGCATTGACATTCTGCTATGACGATTCTTCTTAGGGCTCTTTTCAGAGTTTGAGAACTCGGTAGATGCAGATAGAGAATCCTTTGCAAGTTGATGATGATGGGATGATGGGAGGGCGGCAGACTTCTTTGGAGTCGAGGGTGGAATGGTGGTTGCCAATGCTGCGTCTGAAAATCTCTTGATTTCATCTGTAGGGCTAAAGCTCAAGACGTGCTCCAAGCCCGTTTCATTTTCCTTCTTGACAACAGTCAAAACATCGTTTAGATCTGTTTGATACTTCAAGAAAACATCCTTCATCAATAACAATCTGTTGTAGTCATAGATTTCAAATATTTCAAAGAAATATGGTGCTCTTTGACTCCACTCGGTAGTCAAGACCGATGAATCCTCCTGTTTTTCCTGTTGCTGTTGAATGTTTGTTGCCAAGGTGTATAGATCATCCATTTCAATCAAGTTTGAATCGTTTTGTCTGCTAAAGACTCTCAATGGAGCGATCATGTCTCTACCCATCTTTCTTGTGGAAGAATCAAACAACTCGGCCTCTTTACCGACAACGTTCAAGACCGAAGACCACATTGGAGTGCACAAACCCAAAGAGTCAACCTTTGAATTTTGCAACTTTTGGTTCTCGAGGTTTGTGAATGCAGCTTCACCCTTCTTCAACAATTTGTTGACCTCCTCTGAATATTGCAACTTCAGTCTACCATATGCGGTGAACCAATCGGCAAGTTCATGGTTGATGGCCTTTAGCTGTGTCTGTCTTAGCTTTAGAGTCTCCATGGCTTCCAATGGAGACTTGCCAAAGAGCAAGTTGGAAGAGTAAACAACCCTCTGCTCAGACTCTGGGACGTCTATGGAGGACATTGTCTTTGTTTATCTTGCTCAATTGTAGGATGAAGTGGGGAGAAATATGGTGGAGATTGATCAAGGTGGAGAGAGAGATACCTGTGAAATAATCCTTGAATGAAGCTCAATTGTATTTGAAAAAGACACAAGATAGAAGTCTTAGTCTCCAAGTATAATCACAAATGGATAACAATTGAATGTGGGATCTAAATGATGCTGAGAGATTTGTTTTGCAAGAAGGGTCCGTGGTGGTCCTATCCTATTTGAGCCGAGCAGAGTGTAAACCAAGTAAGTGTAAGGTAAAATGTGTGTGTTGTTGGTTTCTTTCCAAGTGCAGACAACTTCCGGGCTGGGCTGCTGCACTATTTGGCGGAAGCATTGCGTAATGGCTTACGTCATGCATAAGATGGCTGGGTTTCCTGCTTTTGAAGGCCGGTGACGGCTTTTGGCCTTTGGCCGTTCCTATCTTATCCATCAACGATGAAGGATTGGGTGATCATAGTGTTGAAAGAAGCCCATTGAGAAAGAGGGATTGGTCAATTGACTGCCATTCAAAGTGACAGAACCTTGCTACTCTGCCCTGCCGTGTTCTAATCAGTCGCTGGCAAAATTTCACTATGTTATGAGAAGAACACTTGTCAGTACTTCATTCAAGCCATGTCTTTCTTTGCCTTCCCTATTTTCCATCATTACCAAGTAGGAGGATGGAGGAAGATTCGGTTAATGTTACGACGTTTGTTTTATGTAGAGAAAATATCGTGTAGTTTATTAAGATACAAAGTAAGATGGATAATTTTTCAATGCAGCATGGAATGATGGTCAGTGGAAAAGCGGTTCACTTGGATTAGCAAATATTTGGGAGTTGGTAGGTGGTTTCTCTTATCGATAAGACGTTTCCTGTGTGTCTCTTGGTTTCTTCAACAGCCACATCCACTCTGAGAAGCATCACAGTGTTCACACTTGCAACCGTCTTCACAGGTACAAGCCTTAACACAAGCACAAGCTGCGGACGATGATCCACAGTGCGAACAGGAACATCCGTCTTCACAAGAACATGTACTGGCACATTGGCACGACTTGGAAACGTTGTGGGTAGAGCAGTTGGAACAGGAACAGTTGTTTGGGGAACACGAGCAAGCCATTGTGACGTTGGTTATATAGATTGAAATGTTTGAAAGTTATCGATTGGTAGTTGATTGAATGAGTTGAATGAAACACTTAAAGTGGACGACGAACACAACTGAGAAACAAGGATCAAGGTGGAATATGTGTTTGTATTTATAGCACAAAAGAGGAGGACAAGAAAGAGAGAAAGAAAGGATCCAAAGCAGAAAAAGGGCGTAAATGTCTCTCCATCACTCTGTCGAGGCAGATTTGCGAGCAGCGTCGAACAATAGACTCCATTGTCCAGCCACCCACCCATGCATGCAGCAGGCGAAAGCTTCGCAAATTTGGCTCTTGGCTTTGGCGAAAAGATCTCATCAGTTTTCAAGGGTCTTTCTTATGGGGCAAGAGGCCAATTCGATTAATGGAGCAATTTTCGCCTGATTTACACATTTGTTCTATGAACATCCACGTACTCGTTCATAGGTGGGATCGAAAGATGAACTAAATTTGATTACCGAAAAAAAGAAAGAGCGCGGTTGGACGAATTTTCATCCACCCACTTATCGATCGAACTTATAGTGACATTTATTGCTAGTCCGTACTTTCAATAAAATATCATGTGCAGATAAAAAAGGCCTCCCTTTTCTAAGTGAACACTGGACGATGAATATCCAAAATCAATTCACAACCTGTCAAGCTCAGAATATTCCATAGCTTTCTTTCTTAACTCGAGCAACTCCAAGTCTCTCTTGTAACCTTGAAGTCTCAATGCCATCAGTTTGTCAGGCTTCAAATCTGCTCTTGTCAACTTAGCACCACATTCTGGGCAAACGCCATGATTCGCATCACTGAGATACTCTCTAATGGTTGCCGTTTCATAGCTGTGCCCACAAACTGAACTGATGGATGGCGTCTCCATCAGCTGTTTGGAGATAGGACAGATAAGACTTATCACACCACCACCAATGGCAACATCCTCCTCATCTTCATCATCTTCCACTGAGTCTCTGAACGGAATAGGTTCTGTCGGATTGATTGTGACGAATAACTTTTTGGCAAGTTCCAAAGAGCGCAACTTGGCATCTTTCCCCCATTTGGGATCCACTCCTGCTTCCCTTTGTGTTTCTTCTAAAAAATCTTTCATCACTTCAGTCATATCCTTGTATGAAGGACCCTGGTTGGACTGCAACGTTTGCAAAGTCTCAATCGTCAATGGAGCCTCTCTCCTTTCCAAAACGTCTTGTTTCATCTTCTTGAAAGCGGTGCTGTACTCCCACTGTTTTCTTCGTAGGCTTTCCAGTCTCTCCAAAGTTTCTCTGCCTTTTTGTAATGTCGAATCTTCGGTAAATATCGCCCTTTTGGATTTGTCAAACTGGTCAACGGTCAGTTTGGATGATAGGACACGTTCGTTGTCGGCTTCCAACTTCAAGCTTATATAGCTGTTCATCGACTCAATGATAGAATCATCCATGGATTTCATCACATCCGATATTGAACGTTCTTCATTGCTAAAGTTCAACTCTCTTAGTTTCTGTCTCGACTCTTTCACCAGTGGGTAGTACGAAGGCAAACGGTAGAAAGCTTCTAGATCATCTTCCTTGCCCTCGTCCTTCAGCTCACGTAATGGAGAGAATTCTGTTGTCTCTGCCTTCACTATGGTGCTTTCCTGCGTAGTCATTGAATCTTTCCTATAAACAATTGCCACAATGGGTACTATATCGTTTGTTGACAAGTAATATCGGTATGTTCTTACTGCTGTTGGTGTTGATGTTGTTATTACTTTTCATTTAGCATCTGCCGCGTTTTGGTGTTTGTAGGAGAGTCTGTATATTTGCCCGTGATAAAGTATTGGCAGAGTCTGAGCTGCACGCCGGAGAAGGTGAAAGTGAAGGTGAAGAAGGTTGATGCTTTGTTGTTGGTTGAACAAACACTTTAGCCAAAGACAAGAAGAACCAAACCATCTACCGTAACACTTTCTGGACAGTATAGAAACTATATTGTCATTGGATTTGTACAGAGAGACAAGTCGTACTTTTGATACCACAGTCAGCCTACATCCCTTGAGACTATACGGACTACCATCAAAGATGCCCACTCAAGAAGAGCTTGTCAACATGTATAGCCAAGTGACGATACTTCAAAAGATTGTCACTTTGCAACATATACACTCATTATACTTGGCAGCACAGCAATCACAACCCCCAAGGAAAGATATCTCCTTCAACATATTACAACTACAAGCCATGATCAACAACAACCCTTTGATAAATCCAGACTTTGACTTGTTGGATATTAATGGATCGCTGAATACAATAAAGCTCAAGAAACAGAGAGGAGAAGTCGTGAAAAACATCTTGACTCCAATTCAAATTGTTCAAGTGATAGCTGAAACACTAGCGATAGAGAACACAGAGGGAAAGAACGACCACATAATATCCCAAATACCAAAGAGCACCGTTTTCAAATTGTCTAACAAGATCGACATATCCCTGGTGAAAGATAGACTAATCAAAATTTTGAACAGTTACAAGAATACAACCTTGAAAGAAATCACTGGCTTAGAGCTGAAGTACAAGACGAAGAAAACAGAGATTGGACTTATAGAAAATGGTAAAGTTGAGGACAAGATATTGTATCGCGAGTTCACACAACAACAAAGGCATCAGCAACAGTCGCAACCACAGTCACAATCACAACCACGACAACTATCACAACCACAGTCACAATCGCAATCGCAATCAAAGTCTCAAACTTCCTCGAATAATCAACAGCAATCAAAATCCTCTCCAGCAGAGAGGCCACAATCGATAACTGAAGGCCAGCAGTCAACGGAGCTTCCAAATTCACAGGCGAAACGTCAGAACGGATCGGGGGCCAAATCGTCACTGCAAACTCAAGATGATGAACAAAGCCAAACAGAAAGGCCTCAAAAGTCAGCAGAAGAACATACTAAAGGTGACCAAGAGTTTGCCTCCAGTCCGGAGCTAAAACAACCACAGTCAGCTACTATGGAGGAAGAAGCGGATTCAGTTTCATCGCACAAGTCTCAACCTCTATCCGCAGAAAGCGTAACCCAAGAGCCACCATCAACTTTGAAACCGCAAGATCAATATTTGGACTCTGATCAGAAAGATGGATCTAGTGCTGAAGGTGTCAAGTCTGACCAGAAAATCATTACAACTGCAGGAACTTCTGAATCAGCCAAAGTGCAAGCTGGGTCGCCACCATTACAACCAGATGCCACACGTCAAGATAGCATACCAACAGCCTCCAAACCTGTTGTCAGCACCTCTACAGATGGTAAAGCAGAAGACTTCAACAAGGAACCTTTACCGGCGACCACGATTGATGTGGAGGCTGTCACCGAAGGTGAAGAACAAACTACAAAGGGTCATCAAACATTTACAACAGCTGGACTTCCATCCGACCCAATTGAGATTAAGCCACAATCTGACAACTTGGTTGAGCAGGACATTGCCCAGGGTGCTCCACTTGAAACTGGAGAGTTGCCAACCCAGTTGGATTCCTTGGTTGAAGGCCATGCTAAAGAGTCACACCATGAAGAGTCAATCCCAACTGCAAATGATGCACAGAGCAACACAGGAGTTACCGGTGATGCTGACTACGAGTCTTCCGATGACGACGATCAAGTGATGGTTGACGCCCCTCTTCCTCCTTCAGATGATACGAATGCAGATCAGGAAGTTGAGAAGAAGGTGGAAACCACAGTCGATGGGGAGAGGAAGATGGAAATTGAAGATGCCGATGGAGATGTCGATATGACTGATGGACCGACGTCGCAACTTGAGCCAGAAGAGGAAATAGAGGTGGGGAAAGTTGCCACTGTGATACCAAATGAAAACGCGGAGGACAATGAGACATCAAATGTTCAGAGACCTAAACACCCTGCCGAGACTGAGGTTGAAGTCGATGCTAATGAAGCTGCATCTAAACTGTCTCCAGTCATTGAATCTGAAACTGATGGTAGTGCGAAGCAGAAGGTGGTCGCAAGTGAAGATATTGAGTCGGAGTCCACTGACGAGCCTTCTGTCAAAAAAAGTGAGATTGTCACGTCTACAGCTACTAAAGAGAAAGAAAGTGTTCCAGCGGTGGGCTCGAAATCACAAATTGTTGAGGAAATTGCAAGTCCCGAGATTGAAGTTACAACGAGGGACGAAGCTGAGGAAGAAAGCCAAGAGAAACATGACTCTAAAGACAGCATCGAACCACAGTCTATGTCCCCTGAGGATGAATCCAATGAAGCAGAGAATGACCATGAAGACGGCGATATTGAAGCCAGCTCAAGAAGGAAACGTTCACATTCCGAAGTTTCATCAACTGCTCATAACGGTACCATCAGCAACAAGCGCTTCCAGACGTTGTCTGCTCATCTGCTACACCAGATAGGCGCAAACAGATTTGCATCGATGTTTTTACAACCCGTCAACAAAAATGAAGAACCGGAGTACTATAAGTTGATCAAGTTCCCCACTGATTTGAAAACACTTGGAAAGGAGGTCAAGAGTGGCAACATTCAAACCTTTGATGAGCTGGAGTTCAAGCTACAGTTGATGTTCACCAATGCCATTATGTATAACGATGCTTTCCAAACGGAAACTTACCAGTGGACGATTGAGATGATGGAAGAAGCTCAGAACTTGATCAAAATGTTTAAGGAGAACGTTGAAGGTTGATCGATTCATGTCTTCTGTATGTATACTAGCCGAATATAGTGTGTAATTACTATCGATGTTCACACCAGTAAAATATATGTCCCAAGTTATAAATCAAGCTAATGTATAATGATATTAAGCTTTTCTAAATACAAGTTCATAAACACAAGGAAAATACATGGACAAAAAGTAAGAGCAACGTCAACCTGGGATGTTACATATAGCGGTATAGCACATCTTTGGACTCGCCCAGTTTAATACGTCCTCCCTCAAACACTCACCACTTTTCAGTCCAAGTTTTCAAACACCTATTGGCAAGCAATCTTAGTTGTTACCTCTCATCTGGTTCATCAACATTTGGTTCTGCTCCTGGAATCTGGAACCAACTCTTTCACTGTGCTTCAAGAACTTCTCGGCACACTTGTTCAAGCATCCCTCTTCTCTGGAGGTTAGCTTGTTTGATGTGAAGTCGTTAACACAGTCGTTGAAACATCTGTCAACAAGGTTGGTGTATAACCTCATGAAGTCGTTCATTTGCTTCTGTTCCACAACCTTTTGGAATTCTTGCTGTTCTTTATAGTTTAATTGATCCATTTTGATTGTGTGATTTATATTTATCGATGTTGAATACGTTTATTGATGTTGGGATCTACCTTATTTTTTTAAGTTTTCTGTTATCATTGAGGAATTGACCCCGTCTAATAAGTAAGTAATAAGCTTGTTGCCTTCGTGATAGATCCAGGCGACATGGCGGTTCGTTTGCTAGATGCTCCTACAGGCATCCTCTGTTACTCACTCTATGTGCATCGAATCTGAAAAATTTTGGAATGGGAAGGGAAGGTTCAAGGCTGTGCTATGCCAGTTATTTTTACCCGGCACCATCTTCAGCACTATTCGAACATTTGAAATGGACTTTCCATGTTCATGATAAGTCTCCTCTCACAGTATCAGAATCTCTGTATTTGAGTTGGCAAGGATCAGACAAATAACTATAACTAAAAACTTATTCGATGGCACAAGCAAAGACATACGCCGAAAGGGCTGCAGCTCATCCTTCACCAGTGGCTCGCAGGCTGTTGAACTTGATGGAACTCAAGAAGACCAACCTTTGTGCATCGGTGGATCTTACCTCAACCAAGGAGTTGCTCGAACTGCTTGACAAGTTGGGTCCTTTTATCTGCCTAGTGAAGACGCATATTGACATTGTGGAAGATTTCTCCTACGAAAACACGATTGTTCCTTTACTGGCGCTAGCAAAGAAACATAATTTTATGATCTTTGAAGATAGAAAGTTTGCAGACATTGGTAACACTGTGAAACTTCAGTACAAAGGTGGCGTCTATCAAATTGCCAAATGGGCAGATATTACAAATGCTCATGGTGTTACGGGGTCTGGTATAGTGTCTGGATTGAAGCAAGCTGCAGAGGAGACGACCGATGAGCCTAGAGGTTTGTTGATGCTTGCTGAGTTGTCTTCCAAGGGCTCCTTGGCGTACGGTGAATACACCAAACAGACAGTCAACATTGCCAAGTCAGACAAAGACTTTGTCATTGGATTCATTGCTCAAAACGATATGGGCGGCCAAGATGAAGGTTTTGATTGGCTGATCATGACCCCTGGTGTTGGTCTTGATGACACTGGTGATGCACTAGGTCAACAATATAGAACTGTCGATGCTGTTATGAAGACTGGAACGGACATTATTATTGTGGGTAGAGGCTTGTTTGGCAAAGGTAGAGATCCTGTGGTTGAGGGTGAAAGGTATATGAAGGCTGGTTGGAATGCGTACTTGAATAGATCCAACTGATTCAACCCCATCTTTCAGTGTGCTTTTCCGGTAAACCGTTCATGCCTTGTATAGCATATTTAGATAGTGTCGGTTCCTATAGGTTACATCAGAAAAACACTGATTCATTAAATTACAAGCGAATATATTAGATATAAAGAGACGAAGATTAGTGAAAGCTTCCTTGCAGCTATGGCGCTAGCGTCTCATTCTGTCCATACTTCTCAGCAAGGTCAATGCTCAAGTTTTGTCGAGAGATTTCAAACACCAACAGCCCAATAGATGTAGCCGGAATACTTGTTAGAGTTGTTCTCACAAACCCTCTGTAAAAGAAACCAAGCCAGGAAAGATGCGACTTTTGATAACGGGTCAGCATAATTTCAAAAGTTTGAATATAAGAGTTGTAATACAACTTGATGAACCTTCTTTTTTCTGAATGGTGAGCTTCGTTGTAGATATCCAACGCCTCAAGTCTTGACAAGTGAACCTTCTGAATCTTGTTGAACGGATACTGAATCGCGAGCAAAGCTGAAGCGGCACCTGCACCGGCAAGAAGAATGAATGATAACTGCAACGCCTTTTCGGAGTTTGGATGCCTAACAAGCTTGGGATTCTTTTCGCCATGAATGATCCTTGCCTTCCAATATTGGTAGCCATTTATCACTCCCTGCACACTGTGGAACCCTTGATTTTTGACAAACTCAAAAATGGAGAAGTAGAATGCAAATCCCAGACTCTCTTTAACAAAGTTCAACGAAAACCCAGCAAAGATACCCACTAGGCCGATCTGCTTCAACTTGTACCTACTGTAATCCCACAAGTTCTTATGCTTTCCGTCAACAAGCTCTGCATATGTAGATCTGGCATATATCGCATCAATCGGGGATGCAGCAACGCTGGACAAAGCACCTGCCAGAAACCCAGCACGAAAGGTGTCAAATGGATGTGGATCTTCCAAAGTTGTCCTCTTTTTGCCATTGAAGTACTGCAATGCCGTAAGATACGTAGAGTAGAGAATGAGACCAACGGCAGAGTTAGCTATGATAGGAGGTAGAACCTGCCTGGGTATGAAGTCCCATCCTTCTCGCCTGATCGATTGATATAGCACCGCTATTCCTGAATGTGTTCTATAACTCCATGGTTTCGATGCCAACTCACCTTGCATTAGCGCTCTTGCAGTGGTGAGATAGTCAAACCTGGAGGGTCTAAAGAGTTTGGCGGGATTTCTCAGATACAATGCTGTGAATTGGAATATGATGGCTCGAATCCCGGCCGATGACGCAGAGACAACCTGCGTGTTTGTATGTGATAATTGTTGTGCCGAACCCAAGCTGCCTCCAATGGGTTTCTCATTCTTGTTGGACTCTTCTTGACCGGACCGCTGACGTTTCAACATGGATACCGTGTCAGGAAATTCGGCTGAATCTATGGGTGAATTAATGAATGGGAAAGACGTATGTCGTCCAGACGGCACCGCTGCGTGTTCTTCATCCGTACCCGCTGAACGAGGGGCCATAGTAGGATGGTATAATGTGGTTGCTATCCTATTCTAGTCGACAATAAAAGGACAATTGATAGATTCTAACGGTGAGCCATAAATTTATGTAGGCTGGTTCTTGCTGAGGTATCAATCACTTCAAATGAGTAAAGAGATATAAGATTGAAGTAGCTTTCTGCTCATCTAACTGTCTTTTGCTGAGTATGCAAATGGATGGCAATCTGTACCAAAAAAACTTCTTGAGACAGCAAAAGAACTGCAGTGTGTCGAGTAGTAGTCGTTAGCCAAGTGCTCTATCGATGTTGTTCCGTTCCGCTCAAAGGAAACAGCTTCTGTGAAGTATTAAACACGAACTCTTTGCACAAGCTGGAGAAGCTTCACCAACCTCTCTTTTCAACCAACGGTGCTCTTAGAAGAGCGAAGAGGGTGAAGATACAGAGGCCCCTCGCCGCATGCAGCGATTTTTCACACCCCCTGTTCGGCTTTGCAGCGAACGCTAGTACAATTACGAGCACACTTTGTATAGCTTGACAATTAAACGGGCCCATATCAGGTACAGGTGGCAGGACAGTAACGTACAATGATTAACCTAAACTAGACAAAAAATAAGATGCTGTGTGAAGACAGGGAAAGAAATCCACGCGTAAGAGGAAATGAAAAAAACCACCAGGATTGCAAAGTCATCTGAGAAGAATACAAATGCAACAAATTAAAGCGGCAGTAATTGGTGAAACATAGACAGAATTTTTATTATGAATCAGTTAGCATCTCCATTTTCAACCTTCAAATCCCTTATCAAGACTTTCAAAGCCTTGTCAATCTTTAGGTCAAGGAATGCTTCGAGGTTGAGATCATTTTTCTTCACCAGTAACAAGTTCTTCAACATTTCTAAAACTTCATCTTCAAAGTTGCTCTTATTCCTATTTTTGACAAGGAACTTCGAGACCAAACTCAACAACTTGGAAACGATAGCGTCAAGATTATCAAACTTGTAAATCAAGATCACTTTGCAAGTCAGATTCAAAACATCGTGTTGGGTTTTCAACATGCCTGAAACATCGGTATTCTCAACTTCAGGTTTCAACAACTCCATCAAAAGTCTCATACAACCGGCATCCAACAATAGCTTTGGTGAAAGTGAATCAATTGGCAGATCATCAGAGACAAGTAAGCCAGTCAAAGCTTTCAAAGCATGAGCTCTCAACTCCCTACAAGGATTGTAACATTGATGGGCAATAGCTTCAATCAATGGGTACCAGTTGGAATGCGCATCATCAGTAACGGTGGCCTTGAAACGATCGGTCTCAATGATTTTGGACAACTGTGTGGTCAAAGTTATTGATTTCAATGCCGTTGCAACTAACTCTTGGAATGGATTTTTGTTCTTCTCAACTTTATGCCCGCTCAGCGTAAGCTTATCATACTCTTGTTCCCATTGGGCACCATAGGCACCAACGGCTGAAATCTCATCCAACAATCCCAAGATATTCATAAAGTCCTTTGAGTCGATCAATTCAGAGTTTGTCTCAAACAGACTAGCCATGAACTGATAGACAAGTTCCGTGTTTTTTGGTGTGGATGCAAATACTCTTATAAGAGACCAATACTTTGGGTTTTGAGATAGCAAGTTCTGACACCACGTTCCCTTTGTCAACACCAACATCTGCAATGGACTCAAAATGGTGGAACCATACTTGACTAGTGCATCTCTGTTCTTATCGGCCAACTCGTGGATCTTTAGAATGGTCGTTTCTAAAAGTTCGGCGTGTGATTCGTTACCATTGTGCAACAGGAGTAACTTGTAGGCAAATATTCTAACTATGTAGTTCATTTTGAAAGTATCTGGAGGTGTGAGAATCTCATCACACAGTTTGAGCGTCTTCACAACTTGATCCTGATCTCCGGTGAGCAGTAGGTAGCAAACACAGTTTTCCAAAATGAATAATGTCTCTTCGAGGTATGTTCTAGGATCGGCATCAGCCTTTGGTGAGATATAATTGAGCAGTATTGAAACCAGGTGGTTAAGGTTGCCAGGTGAAGTCTTGCTGACGTTTCTTAGTAGCAATCCAACACCGCTAGACCTCACACAGTCAATGGTTGAAAGTGTACATTCAATCTCTTCGTCCGTTGGTTCAGGAGTATCATCTGATAAACCCTTAAGGTATGACGAGAAAGTTGAAAACAACCCACTATCTTTCAAAGCTTTGGTTCTGTTCAACTGGAACTGAGGCTTAGGTTTAGAAAGTTTCTCCAGGTTCAACCTCTTTTGAAACTCAGGGAAAAGGTTAGGCTCAATCAATCCGTTTCTGAAGAGTGTCAACAGTATGTTGATCACAGCTCCCCAATGATCAGAGACTCTATAATTGATCTTCTTGATGATCCTGAAAAGAACAACGGTGCTCAACTGAGCTCTGAAGTCTCTACCAAACAGGACAGCAAGGTCACTGACAGTGATCGATTCATTCTCCTTTTCTAGCTTCAACTCTATAACTGGTATGACCTCTCTTGAGTCCATGGCAAACTCTGACTTCTTAACACCCGATAATGTGGTCATATGAGCCACGATCTCAACGATTTCATCAACGATATCGGAAAGATCCAAGTATGAAGCAATCGTGGCACATTTTTCAACCGTTGAAATCATTCTGGTGACAACACTGTCGTGTGTGGTGTCATCGAACATGGTTATGAGCGTGCTGATGACAGACTTGCAAGTTTTCTTGAAGACCAGTTTGTCGAACTGTAAAGAGTTCTCCAAAGATTCGATAGCAGTTATTGAGTCAACTGAGATGGTCTCGTTCAAAAGCTTGCTCTCTTGTTCGGCAATAAGAGAATGCCATATGGTTTCAAACCACTTTGAGGTACCCTTGTGTTCGTCTGGCATGATGATCTCCTTCTCCTTGACACTGTTGTACATCTTTTCGGTATACCATTTTGGGAAATCTTTACCCTTGTAGCAACCTCTCAAGTTCTTCTGGTAGTCTTCTAAAGTCATTGGCTTCTTCACGTTTGGATTATGCAAGTCTGTATTCAACATGATGATGGAGAATGATACCACAAACAAGGTGTCTCTATCGGGCATCACTTTTTCTTCGTCTTCTCCTGATGGTGCCTCTTCGGTAGTCGTCTCTTGGCATTCGACGTATCTGTCATTGAAAGCCTCCACTATACGATCAATCTGTTGTGCTTCACCTGGTAGTCTAAAATTGTTCAACATCATTCTCAAACCTTCATCTGGTCTCAAGTTCTTAAAGTCAAGCAATTTGATGAATTCAACTAACAATGCAGAGTTGCTAGCCTTGGCAAGTAGCTCACCAAGTTTAACTTTGTCTATTCTGCCTGATTTTTCAAACAAGAATTTGGCAACTTCAGCCACATCATCTATGTCTTTGATGAAACCTTTCTTCTGTAGTAGTTTCAAGCCTTCGGTTGGCTTCTCGTTCCATTTTTTGGTACATTCGATGAAATCCGATTTCTGGATATATTGTAAGACCAATGGGTGTGGCTCAAGGGAATCAAGATGTATTCCTGACTTGGTGGCCAATTTGATTCTCTCATAAATACCATCAACAAAGGATAGAATACCTTCCATACTGATTGATGGAACATTGTTGGTCGTGAACAAGGTGGTATCAGACAAGGACAAACGTGACAACAACCTGATGAGGTTCTCTGCCAGATCCGACCTATCAAAGTCACAATCGTAGGACTTGAACAAGTGAATGAAGAAGTATGGCGATCTAATCCAAAGAACGCTCAAGGATTCAACCATGATTTCTTTGATTGCTGCTGGTCGACCAGTTGAAAACTCCTTCCCTAATTCTTCAACTTCCTTTTCTGTCAATGGATCACTCTCATAATTTCCACGAGATCCCATCTCAAAAACCTTTTGATTGGTCTTCTCCAAGTCGGTCTCTAACATTGAAGTGTTGGCAATAATCGTTTGGAATATCGTGTTTATCATCAGCTCTATCTGAATCTTTAGGTATGCTCCCAAGTTGAAGAATAGATTCAAGAACAGCTTCATTGCAAGTGTTAGCAGCAAAGGTGATTCGGTAGATTGCGCTAACTGCACCAGATGATGACAGGTTTTGTCGGATATTAGCTGAAGTAGAACGCTGTGTTTCGACAGCACACCACCGGCAACTTCCACTATGGTGTTCAATATGTTCAGGGCCAACACTCTTGAGCTCTCCGTGAATCTGAACTGGTTTTCAGGTGACAAGATGTCGATGGTATGGTTCATGTACTCTTTCATGCATGGAATGCCAAATGGCACCTGTTCTTCGTCTGATATGGCCGATGTGACAAATGCTGCTTCATCAGTTTCTGGAGAATCATCCAATGTTTTCATCTTTTCAATGTTAGGAATTGGGTCTTCTTGAGCTGAAGGCAATGTTGCTTCTTTCTTTTCTTCTGATGTACCATTGGTAACATCGTCTTGTGAGACCTCAGGGACTACCAAGTCACCGACTTCCTTTGGAGTATCTGTACCCCCAATAGTATCGTGCGGTAGCCCGGTTCCTGACTCAGGCACAGATAGTTCAACCTCTGTCGATTTGATGTTATGGTTGACTCCAGAGCCAACTTCAATGTGCTTCAACTTGGTAAAGATCTTTTCTGTTATTTCAATCAACGTTCCTTCAGCGGCGCTTCTGAGTATCTCTCTTCTCCTTGTATTTATTGCCAAGGAGAAACATGTGGAGACAGCCTCGTACATTGAGTCATCGGTTAGCATGTCGCCCAATTCGGAAGCAACGATCAATTCCAACAACTTGATGATCTTGATCAATAGAATGTCGTCCTGGGTTTGATCGCTTCCTTCAAACTTGCAGTGGGACAAGGCAGATATGGTTTGGGCCAAGCATTGGTGAATATTCTTTTGGGATGGATTGATGATGCCGTACTTGATAAGTTTTGACAAAGATTTCACTGCAACTCCTGTGATGTATCCGGTGGTGTTTGGAGACCTGATCAACACCAAGAAGGGTTGTAACAAAGTTAGAATGTCAATCTCATCAATGGTTGATAAACCTCCCAGCATTGATCTTAGTTCAACGAAGCCACTCAAAAAATGGTCATCATCTTTGAACTTGCTGCCTGATTTCAAAAAGTTTGGAACATGGGGGCCATTGTCCTCTTCGACAAAAGGGGAGCTCTCTCTCAAGAATTGTGATCCAAGAAGGGCAGACAAGGGACCACTTGAGCCTGTTGACTTTGATGTTTTTCTCATAACGGAGGTGATGAAGGTGCACTCCTGGACCACAAATGACAACGGGTCAATGGTGGATAATCTCTCAGCTTCGGTCATCTTTGTTGTGGGTATATAATTGTCACTCGTTGTTAGCTTATATCAGAGTGTTTCAACTCAGTATGGTGAATCTAGAATGAAAAAGCAAGCTGGATCTGTTGTTGTGATCGAAGGGACCTTTGTTGAACAAAAAGATCTATAACGTGTTGGATCACCGAGTGCAACAGCAGCGAATACAGTTAAAATTGAGACAAGAATTACTCTGATGTGTTTTTGACAGTACACCTAGTTGATACTGTCAGACAATTCGGTTATGGTGGAGTAATTTGCAAAGAAGTGTTCAAAACAACGGATCAACAGAGAACGAACAAGAAACATGTTTATATCTATATATCCCTGTACATACAAAAGTGCACACGTACGCTGCTGCTCCTCACCAAATTCGTTCTCGCACGCGCACTACTTACTCTCGCTCCTAAACAGACCGAGCATTGAAACACTGGTAGCTCTTCCAGGCAAGACGCCATTCTTTCGTTTGCAAGCTGGGACTGAATATATCAAAGTCTTTCTTCTCAATTCTTTCCAAGTAAAGTGCCGTTGGAATTCCACTCATGAATGGAAGATACAATGCATCGGACAACCCGTTCTTCAGCCCCAACCATTCACTCTGGAGTTCTAAATTGTTCGACTCCGCGAGAACATCACCAATAACCTCATCTTTCAACGTGTTCAACTTGTTTCTTGCAGTTAAGATGTGATCGTTTGCCACAGTTGCAACGTCAAAAATAATACTTTTCAACTTCTCCTTCAATCCAGCATTACCGTCTTCCACTCCGTTCGAAACGAGCAGCCTCAACACGTCCTCCTGCGAAGCCCTATGGGTTGCAAGTATATCCTGAGGTAGCATCAACACTCCTTTATTCACTGCATGATACTTCAACCCGATCAAGAACGATGCTATTGAGTTCGCCTGTCCTAAGTGCGCAGCTATTTCTCCGATTAGATCTCTCATGAGTTGGCTCTTCTCGGTGGCTGGTAAACTCAACAATCTAATCGAAACGTCAGAAACGGCACCCAATGTTGGAGATAGCAAGGCAGACTGCATCAGATAGTTCATCTGAGAATATGTACCTTCTCCAAAGGAGCACATTGCATCGATGTTTGCAAACCCATGGTTTGATTCGTTCTTGTAGAAGCTATGATGCATTGTAACCATCTGTCGCAAAAAAGATTGATCTAGGTGTATTCCGTTGGACAATGAATGCTTCAACAATGTGGTAACTGGATTCCCCGTTGATGGGGTCTGATACCTTGATACCGTTTGTGGTCCCAGGTTGAAGTCTTCAAAGCACCTATCCAGTTGGTCGTTCCAGAACTGGAATTTGAAGTTGGTGAAATCTTTGTTCTGCGTTCTCTTTATCGTAGTTGCGTTGTTCTGGTATCCCAAAGACAACTTCGAAAGCTCAATGTTGAAAGCCCTAATCGTGATGTAGCTATCCACCACTGAAGGAGGATAAAACTTGGAGATCAAATAGGCCGAAGAATCGTACGTCTTGATGTTTACCATGCAATCGGTTCTCGCCTTATTGATGCTTTCCACATATGACGGACTGGATATCAGGTTTGCATCATGAATTGGAGATGATGTTGGTGAGCCACCAATGCGCTCAGGATCATGCTGTTGATGGTGTTGATGATAGAGTCTTTTTGATACTAGGCTTTGAGCTCCCCGCAACCTTGAATAGTTGCTTTTGAAGGCGAGCAGCTTTGCCACTCTATCTGTTGACTTCAAACTGTACATTGAGCTCATTTTTCAACGCATAGATTTGTCTAGTCTCTTCCTTTCAATACTCGGGATTGTATGGTCTTTCTATGAACTGCCAGCAACACAAACAGTGAGATATATCAGAAGTGAGGCTCAAAAGTGGGGTACAGCGAGAAGAACCAGAAAGGCATAAAGCTTAAGAGACTTCACTGCGTCGATCGACCCGTCACCACGTCGCTTTTTTCGAGGACTGAAAATAAATTTGCAGTTTCTCCAGATGAAGGTAAATGAAAACGATTCCAACGATAACAAACCTATAGGACACGGCCTCCACTATACCATATACCGATCAGCCGGTAAGCGTACAAAGAGAATCAAAATATTGATCTGAAGATGTCCACTGATAAGTTTGTCTACCTGGACGTCAAAGTGGGTGCCAATGATCTTGGTAGAATAGTCATCAGGCTCTACCCGAATCTTGCACCAAAGGCATCTGAAAACATCCTGCAACTGTGCAAAGCAAATGCTTATGAGTCAACAGTCTTTCACAGAGTGATTAGAAACTTCATGATTCAAACGGGAGATATCACGGACGGTAAAGTCGCAACATCCAGCGATCTAAACAGCTATCCAGCTGACAATCTAGGCACAGGAGGTAAATCCATATATTCTAGTGTTGAAAACCCAACAGGACACTTTGAAGACGAGAACCTCGAGTATCCATTAGACAGATCATTTCTTGTCGCAATGGCAAACCAATCCATTCCCAACACAAGCACATCTCAATTTTTCATCTCAACAACTCCATCTCCGCATTTGACAGGAAAACATACAGTTTTTGGGGAAATTTACAAGGGTAAGTCAATAGTAAGAGCAATTGAGAAAGTTAGCATCATCAAGAACAAAACCGTGGAAGCCTCCACAGACGATAAGAGCCTATGGGTGCCTGTGAAGGAAGAGATTGTTCTCATAACCAAATGTGGTGAATGGCAGGAAGGCGACCCAGTGCCCTGTTTCAACGCATGCTATGATCCAATTGGAGGTGATCATTATGAGGAGTTCCCCGATGATAATCAGATCGAAGGCCTTGATTTGGAAAAAGGTGAGAGCACATATAAAATCACCAACACCATCAAGGAATCGGGAAGCTTGCTCTATAAGGAGAAACGATTACAGGATGCCCTTTTCAAGTACAAGAAATCGTTGAGGTACTGCAATGAGCTAATACCGGATAGAGAATCCGATGCCAACTATCACGATAAATTCTTGGAGTTGAAGAAGAAGCTCTATTTGAACCTCTCGTTGGTTTGTCTACAGTTGAAACAGTACAAAAATACAATAGATTACTGTGGATACCTTCTAGAGTTGGGTAAAGAGGTCAAACCGTCTAATCTTGAATCGAGTAAAGTACTATACAGGTTAGGTATGGCATACGCTGGATTGAATAAGAATGAAGAGGCTCTAGAGTTTGTCAAAAATGCTGCATTGCTAAATCCCAACGATGTGACCATCACAAAGGAGACAGCAAACTTGGAAAAGCTAGTCACCGAGAGCAAAAACAACGAACATCAAAAATACGCCAAGTTTTTCAGTTGAAAGAATCAAGGAGTGATGACCGGCTTGATATACATAGTACACGATGTGTTAGGTATCGAGTCGGGAAAGGATTGAGTATCTAAGTCGACTTTCCTCCGGGCAAATTAATAGAATTTATAAACCGTAATGATCAGTACTACTGGAAATTTATTATTTGTTGGTGTGAGCAGGGAAGCTTTCAAAAGTGGGACAAACTGGGACCTCAGGGTGAATGCAAGAGGCATTACAATTAGCGTATGATCCTTTGATTATCACGTAAATCCACTCACCTGGAGCAAGTCCAGATTTTGATTAGATCCATACCAAGCACAATGAGGCAAAGACACATAAAGCTCAATGTGTTTTTCAATGAGTTTTAGGGCAGGATTTTGGTCGAAATAAATACCAATAAAGCAGTCGCTCTGGACTGAGTAACGGAAGTCATCTCCTACAACTATTTATTGTGGAAAATCTGTTGCGTGGAATGATCAGGAGGTTCCAAATGTCAGTGTCGGATCGAGATAAGATGTCTCTCAGTGCACCTGTGACTTTGCCAAAGCATGAAACTGGTCTCATTTAGCTCACCGTAAATTCTCTATCATTGTTTTGTGTGCTCCTAATGCAACGGCGGTGTCACGTTCCTATAAACCCTCGCCAGCTCTTCTAACCTTAACGGTTTCACATGTGGCAAGAAAACATAGCGGTATGGTTCTCTCAGCGTCTGAGCCCTTTGTTTTTGATTTCATTCATCTGCAAAATGATGGACTCACCTTTCAGCTTGGGCAATATAGCATCGATTTTCTCCAGCTTTGCCTTATCTAAATCCTTATTAAGTATAAGCTGGCTGATCGACTTACTGAGTGCTTCTGTGGCGGTCTCATTTGAATGCTCCTTATTCTCATCTGAAGGTGTGTTGCCGATGTCGGCCTCATCAAAGATGTTCAAGTTCATTTCTTTTAATGAGCTCAATTTCTCTTTTATCTTGTTCAAATTTGCACTGATCCCTCCATTTCCTTTAGCCACGTCTGCAGCATTCCTGTCCTTCAAATCAAGCAACACGTCGTTGATCTTGATTAGCTCGTAGTAGTTGTTGTATATTATGGATTTGATCTCAGATTGATTTGAAGTCAAATCTTCCGTTATGCTATTGGCTATCTCGAGCAACTTGATGAAATCGGTGGAGGATACAAATTTGTCAAAGTTCTCTACCGTTAGTTCTGTGTCGGGTTCCAAGTGTGATGCCGCTGTTGTCTTGGCTGAATCCATGCCATCGCTATCCGCAAGCTGGGAATCCTGTGCCAGTTGGTCTAGCTGCTGCTTCTGAAGCTCTTGAAGCTTGTAAAAATCTACCAATGCCTTCCTTCTTGTATACGATGGAGCTGCTGCATTCGATTGGTCTTTCTGCTGCGCTGGGGACTGCTGTTGTTGTGGTGGTGATAGTGATGATGGTGGTAGGGGAGGCGTTGAAGAGCCATTCACTGGGGAGCCAATCTTCTGTTTCAAGCCAGAGTTTGACTGCCTCTTATAGGAGAGAAGTTCAGACATTGAATGTTATCTTTGTGTTTGTATATCTATCCAATTGGATTCACCTGATTGCCTTCTGTCCAATTTTGAGACTTATGAAGAGCCATTGCTTGAGTCATATGTGTTGTTTACGAGTGAACACTTTACATCTATAGCACTCTCCCTTCGTTCCCTCAACACATTTGCACTGCCCGAATATTGGATTGATGAAATTTATATGGCTATCTTTTAGTGTATGTCTTGAAGATTGAATTAAATCCTCCACTTTCAAATACTATCGATTCATACAAGCTGTTGTACAAGTGATACCCAATGTACATCCTTGAATTTCATATCAGTGCAAGTTTCACCATATCTTGAAGTAGATAACCAAGAAAATGAGTATAAAAAATGTTCCGACGTTTGATGCGTCCTTGTTACAGTCGATCTTGAATCAGTCTCACCAGAAACAGCAACCACAACAACAACTACAGCAACAACTACAGAGAGAGGATGATTCTCCTTACATGGACGAATCTGATGATACTTTTTGTTTGGTGGAGATTCCTCCAATGCAAGAGTGGAGGTTCGAGTTGAAGTCCAAAGACAAGATGAAAGTCAAAGTTCTTGCAGGCTCGGCTGAGATATTCGGCACTGAACTTTCTCCAAACATAGAATACACATTCCAAGGATCTTTCAAATCCTGTATTTCATCCTTTAGAGGATGCCAGATAAAATACTGGAACAATGCTCCGTCTTTCGAAAAGATCAGCAAAGAGACAAACTTGGCACAGTGTTTGAACCTCCATTTGGCCTTGGAAAACCTTCGATACAAAGCTAGGTCGTCCGGAGGAATGCCACCAAAGGTTCTTGTTGTTGGTGCAAAGGACTCAGGTAAAAGCACGATGTGTAAAGTGCTGGCATCATACGCCGAGAAACAAGACAGTCAGCCACTGTTAGTCAATCTGAATCCTCGAGAATCCCAGTTTGTCATTCCTGGGTGTTTGACGGCGACACCAATCTCTGACATGTTCAACGTTGAGAATATTAATCTCGGAGAGACAATTACCACTGGTCCTTCATTCTATCATCAGAAGCAGCCGCTTGTTTTAACTTTTGGAATGGAGAAGGCTGGGGATAATCTATCCTTGTACAAACATTTGATTAGGCAAATGGGACATGTTGTGAATAACAGATTTGCGAATGATCAGATTGTGAGTACTTCCGGTATGTTCATTGATACCCCGCCACTAGGTGTTGATGATCATGAGACGATTCAGGATATAATTGATGCATTCAAAGTGAATGTTGTTGTTGTGATGGATGATGAACAGTTGATGACTGAATTGAAGAGAAAAATGAAATGTTCCGATGGTGTTCAATTTGTCAAACTTGACAAATCGAGTGGCTGCGTTGTCAAGGATGATAGGTTTGAAAGAGAATTACAGCAAAGGACCATTAAAGAGTACTTTTATGGTATAGAATCTCTACAGTTGAGTCCATATACCATCACGCTAAACCTGAAAGATCTTATTTTTCTGAAGCCCGTTGAAAAAAGGAATGGCGATGGCGGGTCCATGATGAATGACGGTGACGATGACGATGAGAATTATTCTCCAACACTACAAGAAAAACCACAAGAGCATGGTGCGTTACTGGAGAGGTTGAATGAGCCAGGTTCGGCCAACCTATCGAATGCTATCCTATCGCTAGCAGATGATTCCAACGTGGAGATTGGTAAGTTTTTGACTAGGATCGAGGACGATGACAAGTTGATTCAATCAGTGACTAGTAGCAGCGCGTTAGGTTTTTGTTACGTTTTGCATTGCGATGATGCGAAGGGCAAGCTCAAGTTTTTGATTCCTTCCCCAGTCCAGCAGTTACCTACGAAAACATTGGTTTTAACTCAGTTCAGATATCACGAGTGATAGAGGAATGGCTCGAAAAAACAGTGTATTTTATATATGATGGATACTAAAGAATGCAAAAAGGCTTCTATAATCAATATAGAAGCTAGAACAGAGGCGTATATGTAACGATTGATTCGTCACCGTTGCGTAAAGATAATAACAAGAGTTTGGATTTGTAATCGAGTTAAGGAACTAGGGAGTATCACTTAAGATCTTTCATTGGAATACTCTCTCCAGGTTCTGGGGTAGTTGCCGAGGTGGTACTATTGCTCACCGGATCGTTGTGTAAAAATGCTGCCTCTGCACCAACGGTAGAACGATCAACCATGGTGCTTTGTCCTAGTTCGGCATCAACTATACCATCAAAGAAAGTTTCTCTCAACTCTTTCCACCTCGTGGTCCAGGTGCCCAGTGCAATCATGATGCAACAACTACACACCTGAAGCAACCACCAATAAAAGTTTCTTGGAAGGCCAGAGTTCAGCCAGACCAAACAAAGATTTATCATGTGAACTGTAACGGCAAAATCCCATGCTAGTTTGGATCTGCCAATGATCAAGGTGATGAATATCACACTCAATAGGGAATCAAAGAGCCACAGAGCAATGAGCGTTATACCAAGAGTGTTCTCTAGAGATATGAGCTCCCATGAAAAGCACCAATTGAAAGTAAACTGCTGCCCCGATAGCTGTGCCGTTAAGTAAAAGAGTACTATTGCTGTGATATAGTAGAACGCCTGAAGGATGATGATCTGAAAGAAGAGCCTTGAGGGAGAGAATGTGTTGTTCATTGAGCTCAGCGAGTGGCTCAGGTTGGGAAGTGCGCTGTATCTTGATTTCAAAGATTCAAACATGTTTGTAAGGTGATGGGATACAACGATTGATTCAATTGAACAGATCAATCAGTTGTTCTTGACAAAGTGTTGAAGCGTATTTATAAGGTTTCAACTGATCAGTGTAAATTCATAGCAGAGTAACAGTAGCTGGAGTAGCAGAGCGAGCAGGAGGTGCTGGTGAAAATCACAGAGTGTAAATGTGGCGCAGTCAAGATGTGGCGTGTTTTTTTTTACTTTGAGGCAGTGCACATTGGCAGGTGAAAAATTAGGCACTGTTCACGGAGAGATCCAACTGGATAAAACGCTTTTATACTTTCAAAGAAACCCGTTAATGTCGTCACAATGTTGCCGAGCACAAATCTCCTTGGTCATCTCCATTCTCTTCTTTGGCAAATCAATTCGAGTGTCATATCCATTCTATCGTTTCTCAACATCTACAGAAATGGATACCTCTGTTGGCGAGTTCAACTTGCCAAAATACCAAGAGTTCATCAAATCCTTGCCCAAAAAGACTTACGATGTGCTGAATGATAAGAGAACCAGATACATAATCACGAGGCTCAAACTAAGGATCCATGTTAACGAGAGACAATTGGATCTTTCGAACTTTTTGAGGAATTTCAAGAACTTGAAAGACGTCTCGGTTGAAGCTATACGGACGGAGGAAATCAATCTGAACTTCACTATCAATGAAAAAATAACCATCAATTCAAAGTTTGTCAGGCTCAAGCTTTCCAACGTTAGCTTTCCCTATCTGAATTTGACGGGAATGAAAGGTTTGAAGTTTTTGGAGCTCAATGGTTGCAGGGTTTTATCAGACTCTCCAATAGTTTTATCCAACTCCATAGAGTTTCTCGAGATCGGTGTCCCGCTTTCAACAACCTTTGGTGGGTATGGAAAAATGGCATTGGACTACGAAAACCTATTTTTGCGTATAACCAGACTTCCAATAAACCTCAAGTTTTTGAAAATCCAAGGCTCCATAAGTTTGATATCTCTAATCAGCCACCTAATCAACAACTGTTCCAAATTTCCAAAGAACTTCAAAAAGTTAATAATCGAAACGGACATTGTGCCATTCGGCAATAATGAAATGAGATTATCATTTGAGGATTTGAAGGAGGACCTCACAACCATATTGGAATCCAACAATTCAACCTTTTCGCTAAACTATCCGCAACCACTCGAACCAGGCGAACAAGAAGCTCCTATAACAAAAGCAGACGTAGACCGAATAATGAGGAAAAACGGTGTACTTCCATCCACCACCAACAACAGCAAAAAGAATAACAGAACCAAAACCATCAACAGTGCAGAAAACTCCGTCTTTGACAAGATCCAAGGCCTCAATGCCCAGATGCAGGCTCACATGGCTATCATGAACGGATTATCAGTGAAAGGTGCAAAGTCTCCCGAAGCTGCAGCAGCAGATGTGCAGGAGCACATGAAGAACTGCGAATGTTGTTCGAACGTTCTACTGAACGGGTTCCAACGGATGCAGCAGGATGGAGTCATTTTTGATCCACAAAAGTTGCGCGATTCAGGGTTCGATTTGGAAAATGTTGGTGCCAATGGGGAGGACATGGTCGAGCTGTTGGAAAAGCTCAAGATGTTCATTGATGAATCATGATGGCGATAGCTGCTGCAACAGGAACGTTATTAAATATAGAAAAAAATACGATTTTGTAATATATTTCAACGAATAAAGGGGTATAGCTGGCTGGGAGTGAAGTGAGGAAGTGGAAAAAACGTACAAGCACAAAAAAGTAGTATAGAATAAGACATAGGCGGAGGAACGGTATCGAGAGGTAAGTTGTGCGTTTTCAAACAAACCCTGTTTTAAGTTCACTGGTGTAATCTCTTGTTGGTTCTTGGCAGAGCTTGAGGAGGCACACCGATTGGCCTCTTCAGTCTTGGGGTTGATCTAGCACTGCCACTTGTATCAAACTCGGATGTAGTCATTGCTCTCTTGATAGGAGTGGACTTCATTTGGTTAGTGGAAGTCTTCATCTTGTCGGGAATATAGGCAGCATTGTACGTCAGGTTTTCCTGAGCCGAAGGATCCTCCATCACCATGACTGCAGCTCTTGCTGGGACAAAAGAAACAGCAGGAGGAATATTCTCAGGTGTTGCGGTGATGTTAGCCGTTGGGTTTTCCAATGGAATCTCTTCCAGTATTTTCGAGCTTGGGGGAATCTTGAAAGGGGTTGCCGTTGCTGTCGAGGAGGTCGCGTTAGAAACTGCATTTTCGGTTGATGGTTGTTCACTCACCTGTCGCTGATTCACTGTCCCCTGAGATGTCAGCTTTGAATCACGGATTATCCTATCAATCTCCTCTGGCCTTAATTCTTCATCGTCACCATCGTCAAAATCAGGTTCTGAGTCAGGCACAAACCCTGGGGCTTCCTGATCAGCTATATCTTCGGGCCAGTCATCACTAAAAATAAAAGAGTCGTCTGGGTCCCTTTGGGATGATTGGGATTGTTTACGCCTTGGCGGCTGTTGCATCTTTGAATCATTCTGCGGTCTTTCCTCAATTGGAGCTTTGACCTTTTCGTTCGTGATTTTGCTATTGACCGTGCTGCTAGTGTTTGATGCTGTTCTAGATGCAGATGCAGATGAAGTTGAGTCTTGCTGTTGGGCAGGAGCCAAAATTTGTCGTTGGGGTTCCTCTGTCTTCACAATGGTTCCATGTGCGGAGCGTCTCATCAACCTATCCTCATCGAAATCGATGGGTATTGGCTTCACCTTGCCAATCTTTTCCAAGTAGTCCTTGTCGTACAAACAGTTACCCATTGCGTTACCAAACTGTCTCAAGCATCTTTTCATGCCGTCAGTGACGGCCTCTTTCTTACATTTGTCAAAGGCATTACTCTTTGTCCTGCTGTTGTCAATAGATCCGTAACCAACATCCTCGTGGTAGGATCCGTCTTGAATGGTGACTCTGATGATGGCAGATAGACCCAAACTGAACGAACCTTGCTTTTCGTCTATATAGTCCACCTGGAAACTTTTCACGTCTGTTCGCCAGCCATTAGGCCCAAACACCTCGTTGGCCAAGTTGATTGCCTTCCAGCCTTCCAAGTAGTTGATCTTGTGGAGACCTGGCCCTTTTCTGTTGCTGATGTATTCTGGTCCAAGCTTTCTCTCTAAAGCTGACTTTAGGGTTTGCAGTTCTTCGGGAGTATACTGACGGTTATGTACCCCACTGTTTGCTGGTAAGTCATAAGATATGCGATTACTCATTTTGGTTGCTCTTGCTCTTGCTGGTGATGTGGAGAAAAGAAAAGGGTCACAAGAGGTCAGAAGTGTGATCAAATGTGTCTTTACCTTAAACAGCTTCCCAATAATTTGTAGTCTTACTAGTATCCACCACCTTTCTGTGATGACCGGGAAAAGAGGCAAAGTGTCAACAGTAATCAACGCGTCAAACACCAAAACAGTCCAGATGTCGCTATGTGACACACAAAGTTTCATTGGCAGATGTTTAGGAAAGACAAAGGTAGTGCACCAAATTTAAAACAGGTGGATATGCTCCGAGAAAGATGTACTCGCTTTGTTGTTGATCCATCACAAAGAAGCAATTGAACAGAGTTAAATACTTCATCACCTTTTGTTGTTCCTCTTCTTCGTGTAGAGACTGTTGTTGATACTTTTTTGAAAGGATAAATTGATAGCCGAAACGCAAAAGGAAGAATAGGGCTAAAACTGAACAACGATTACTACATCGCTTCTTATTCCTCTTCATCACGTCAGAATTCCTATTCCAACAATCAACAACAACACAAAGTCATGTATCGCAATCACAATACTCCTGCAAACTACGAGATGAGGAACAGACTAGCACACGCATCCGGTGTTGCTGGCTCCAGCTCGAAAGCAACGATAGGGACAACGAGGATAGTAAAGCCCAAGAAACCATACACCTATTCCAAGACATTCGAAAAGGTGCTCTATACAAGACTCAAGTTTCATGGCAGACTCTCATTCTTGATAGCACTTTTGGTGACTTTCATGATCACCATACCATTCAAGTCAAACATTTTTATGTTTCCAGTCAAGCTTGGCCTGATATATGCTGGGTTCATAATGATCAGATTCTCGAGGGACATCACGTTGAAAGTGGAGTCAATAGGCTACTCAAGCTTGTTACAACAGATCTTGGGAGAGATCATTTCGCCAAACTTCATCACCTGTCTGACAGCATACTTTATCTCTGACTTTTTCATTTACATCATTGTCTGCAAGCAGTTACCAAACTTTACGTACTATGTTGACAGTCCTACAAAGACGATAAAGCCATTGATCAGTGATAAGTACATATACTACTGGTTCTTTATGGTGTATTACACCGTTGTTTACTCCTGCCAGTTCTTGGTGCTTGAAAAAAACAAGTTGAATTTCAAAATTGGTACTTACAGACTTGAGCCAATCCCGTACCTCCAATCGTTAAGATGGAGGGGCGTCCTCAAGGAATCATTAGCCATTAGCGGATTTGCTACTTTGAGTGCCCCCTTCCTATACTACGCTTCAAGACAGTTCATCTTCAGGGTTGTCCTTTTCCCAATTATTTGGGTGTTGAACTTGAACCATCAGATCCCTTCACTATCGGTCTCTCTGTGGCTCTACGTTGAGCTATTTATTTCGGCTTTCTTCGTCACAGTGACATATGAAGCGTTGAACAAAGTGTATAATGCATACTCAATGGTCGGTTGTATAAACGTGAACAAGCCATTGAGTTATCACTCGGAAAATCCTCTTCAGACTCTTCTCTCTGGCCTAAAGTACTTGAAGAATCCATTTGTCAGATTGACTGCCTACCAAGAGTTGGCATATCTCTCACAATCGAAGGATCCAAACGACAGGGCAGTGTTCTATAGAGATGCCGTGGCTTGGCCAATGGTGTTGGAGCAATGCTCAATAGTCATCAAAAACTCTTGCAAGGCAATAAAGTCTGATCTTCCTGTTCCAGCGAACAGTAAGCAAGAGCAACAGAACCCCGAAACATCAATATTCGGTAACTCAGGAGCCTACAAGATGCCACTACAGTTTGACAGCGAATTGAATCAGACTGATGCCCCTACTGCAGATCCACAGACGAACGGCCAGAAGCTGAATGCTGATCATCTGTTTGCAAATTCAACATCATCACAGACGGGATCAAAACCACCCTCAGCAACACCATTCGAAGTGACACTATTGAAACTCTTCAAAACTGTTCCTAAGCCAGAGCTTTTTACGAAATTAATGGACTCAACCTTGTCTAGTGGCACTAGCTCCACAGCTAAAGGAACAAGCGGTAAACATAGCATCAACGCAAACAACAAGTACATTGCGATGATGCAACCCTTTGTGAACGAGCTGTCCTACTTAGGAGACCAATTATTTGCAAGATCGTTGACGCGTGAAGCCAACAAGAGACTACCCAACAAGGTGGTTTTGGGTAACGCAGTCATTGCAATCTCTGAAATTTTGCTGCATGCCAAGTACGAAGATAGGAAACACTTTACGCTTGGTACATTAACTGAAACATTGACTCTACTAACGGACGTTTATACGTCGACAGCTGAATTCATCCACAATCCACCATTGAAGCCTTCAGCCATCACTAGGACTTTGTCTGTGGAGTTCAATGCCGTGGAGGAAATCAACCACTTGACGTTGAAGTACTTTTTCGATTTGGTGCGGTTGTACAACTCAATACTGAACGATCTGCTACTCACACCTGAAGTTTTCAAGTTTGCAAAGTGGTGTACTGATCAGATATTGGAGGACCAAAAAGCCCAGCATTATGAGTCTTATATTGATATATAGAGTGGCCGTACTTGTGTCTCAAGCTTGAAAATGCCGTTCGGTGTATTTATTGTATTATAGAGAATGAAAAATATGTTCGAAAGAGTTCTACGTAGCTACGATAATTGTAACCCCTTGGAGGTGAGGCCAGGACAAAACTAAAAAGAGAGATAAATCAACAGAATGTTATTTTTCTCGTTATAGATCAGCTATAACGAATAATTATAAATGCGTGATGGTTCAATCCCGTAACGTTTCACTGCCACTACCGCACTCGAACGATCAAACCAAAGAAAAGAAACCAACGAGCATAGAAGAAAACTGAGAGACTAGAACAGGGGAAGAAACTAGAAGATAAAATGGATGCACGGAACAAAAAGAAAAAAACAAACACAAACAAAAACGAATACAGTCAACTTTATATCTTATCGTTAGAGTTGTTCTTGGACGGTAGATTGTCCAACAACACCGGTTTCAAAACGTTCTCATCAAAGTTTGTGAACCACTTGGCATGCTCTTCAACGCTCATCATGTTGCTAAAGTTCAAGCCACCCAGGCCAGTGTCGGTAGAACCGGCACCACCTTGCTGCTGCGTTTGCTGTTGCTGTTGCTGTGAGACTGACGAGGAGGACCCAGGGAAACTTGCAAGACCAGGTGCAGAAGGAGGCAACTCCAAATCTGCATTGAATTCGGAATCAACCATAAGGTCATCCTGTGATGAGCTCCTGGATCTAACAGGCACAGCATCAGAGTACGGACTGTTGGATGAGACTGCTGCCATCATGTAGTTGTTACCGTTGGTCTTACCTGAATTCTTGTTGTAGTAAACCCCACCACTTGTTGACGAAGGAGGCACCCTTGGAGCCTCAATGTCAAACTCATCGTCACTCTCACTTTCTTCTATACATCCCGTCTTGATGTTCAACATTTCCAACATACCTGCCGTGGTACCACCGAATAGGATCACGGTCAAGACAACAACGACCAACACCGTTGCCATCAATGCCGATTTCGATTCTCCTTGTAGTCCCATTGCCAATGCCACTCCAACGGCACCTCTAAGTCCTGCCCAGAACTGCATCATTTGATAGTTGTATGGGATTTCATCCTGGATTGTTGTTGTTGCCACTCCCAAGGTGCTGCTTCTACCTGCTCCAACGCTAGACACGGCTCTTGATCTTGCGAACCAGTTGATGAATCTGCTCAAAGGAAAAACAGCAGCCCATCTTGCAACACAGATGGAGATAAAAGAGACAATGATGAGTAATGGCTTGAACACTAGTTCAACCTCTGTAAATAGGGACAATCCCAAGTAGATAAAGATGAAATTCTCGGAGAGTTGGGCCAAGAGTTGAAAGATGTACTTTGTTGCAATCTGTGTCCTTCTGGACATGTTGTAGTAGGCATAGTGCTTCATCGTGATACCACAGAATAGTAGGGAGACAATACCCGACATGTGACAACCGTTTGAGAAGAAGTACGACTCGTATGCAAACAATAGTACCAGGCATGTTTCAATCTGTGGGTATCTTCTGATGTGGGAGTGTTTCAACACTAGAGCAACCAAGACACCAATCATGAGTCCGATCAAGGTGCTGATGGTGAAAGTCATCATGAACAGACCAATACCTTCGAAGAAGCTTGAGAACTTTGCCTTTTTACCATGGAACTTTTCACAGGTTTCAAACATAACGATACAGATGGCATCGTTCAATAAGGATTCACCGAAGATGATGGTGTAAAGCTTTGGATCAACCTTGTACGAGTTGAAGATGGATAAAATGGTGACTGGATCTGTTGCCGATAGTGTTGCACCAACAGCCAAGGCATCAACAAACGACATACTGATACTTTCAAACCCTAGTTTGGTATATATGAACAGTATTATACCAATGACCAATGCACTGATGAAGGTTCCTGGAATGGCAAAGGTCAAGATCGAACCAATGTTTCTGAAGAAGTTGGCCTGGTGCAACTCGTATCCGGAATTCAAAATAATGGGAGGCAACAAGATGTTGAAGAAGTAACCAGAGTTGAACTTGACTGCATCCTGGATGTAATGTCCAGGGCTGACTCTAATGATCAATCCGACAACCATGCCGTAAAAGATGGATAGGACCGTCTCATGGATGGCCTTGATTCTCTTCTGTTGTAGGTAGTAGGACGACCATAGTGCCGAGCAGAGCAAGAACAGCACGATGAACAATGCCCACGATGAAAAGATCTCTTCGGCAACCGGATTTGACTCTTCAAGGTTGTTATCATCGGGTAGTCCAACGTCGGGACTATCGTCAACGGGTTCTTCGTCGATCGGATCTATTGTGTCTCCGAGGCCATCATCTGCAGAAGCTCCTGCTCCTCCTACTATGCTTGCTGCTGTCGAGCCAAAGACGCCCCTCTTTGCGAGGTAAACGGCCGATTCTATAAGCACCGAACCCATTTCTTTATGTGATTTGGTGTGGTGTTGCTAAGGGTATGAACGGTTGAAATCAAAGATGCGAATGAAATCCCTAACGTTCGATGTTGAAAGGTGTAATTGCGACTATAGACAAGTATGATCACTTTAGCGTTCTCTACTGGCTGAATGATCCCTTGTATGTGGCTGATCGTACGGGTTTCGTCAGGGGGTGCAAAGTCGAATAGGAGTGATCTCTCCTGTTGTGTTGATTGCTGCTAATTCTGAAAGTCTTGTTCAACGGAGACGATGAAGAAGGAAGGATTGAATTGAGCTGTGATATGAAGGAATCTGGACTGTTCAAGGTGGGTGAAACGAGGATTGTTGTACATTGTTGTAGCAGAGAAGATTGTATTGTCTTGCGAGTGAGCTTTGTTTGAAGGGTTGGCTTTGGCTGTCTGGCTGGCTGTTTTGGATGGGCGCGTGTCTGCATTACGTAGTGCACTATGTAAGCAGAGATATGCGTGGCCACTTTGAAATTAAGGTTTCCAAAATTTCACGTTGTTTTGAAATCTCAGCAAAGGTTTTCTCCCTGTTTGTAGGTTTATCTTTGGTTTGTTAGTATTTGTCCAGTCTAATACAGTCTGTCACACTTGATAACCATCTGTTCCATCATCACTACTACACATTCATCATGGCTGGTCGTCCTATTGTTCTTTCTGGTCCTTCGGGAACAGGCAAATCCACCCTACTAAAGAAGCTCTTTGCCGAGTACCCATCCACCTTTGGGTTTTCCGTGTCCAACACTACCAGAAAGCCAAGAGAAGGCGAGAAGGATGGTGTCGACTACAACTTCAGCACGGTGGATCAATTCAAGAAGCTCATTGAAGAGGACAAGTTTGTGGAATGGGCCCAGTTTTCCGGAAACTACTACGGTACCACCACCAAGGCTGTCAGTGATGTTGCCGATGTTATGAAGAAGACGTGTATCCTTGACATTGATATGCAAGGTGTCAAGTTGATCAAGAAGACCAACTTGAACCCTAGATATCTCTTTGTTGCTCCACCTTCCATCGAGGAGTTGAGGGCGAGACTAGAGTCCAGAGGTACCGAGACTCCAGAGAGCATTGAGAAGAGAATCGCTGCAGCTTCTGCCGAGATGGCGTATGCAGAGACCGGTGCCCACGACAAGGTGATTGTCAACGATGATTTGGACAAGGCCTACAAGGAGTTGAAGGAGTTTATCTTTGCCGAGAATGTTTGAGCTGTTAATCTTAACTTTTTTTTATCCATTTAATCCCATTATAAATTACAGTATCTATAGACTCTTGATATCCAAGCTTTTCATCTTGAGTAGAATCTCATCCAACCTTTGGTTGATTGTTTCCTCGTGGTACTCTTGAACACTCATTGCATCCAATGCCAGCTGCTGGTTCTCCTCCATCGACCTGTAGATACCATCGTAGAGTTTCAACTGTATCTTGATAAAGCTTTCGAAAGTTGGATCGATCAAGGACAATCTCAGGGCAGTAAACTGTTCAATCTCTGCCTTCAATCTCCCGTTGATGTCTGAATATATCGTTTCTGTAACCCCAAACTCCTTCTGCATCTTGTTCAGCCTGTCCAAGCTTTTCATCAGCTGTTCTTTTCTGTCTGTTGCATTCTGTTCTCTCACTTGGAACTCCAAAAGATCAAACTCGTCCTGCAACTTCTGAAGTTTGAACCTGAGAATATCGTAATCCACCTTTTTTCTTCCTCTCTTTTTGATCAACTTGCCTATTTCCTCGTTGTACGCAGTGAGTTCTTTGATTGGTTCTAGGACGGTGATGTTTAGAGGCACCAATAGATCCGGCAATATTTTATCCTTGATCTCGTTGCACATCTTTAGGCAATCCAAGGATATTCCGTCTCTAAGGTTTGTACCAGTTGTGAACGATTTCTCGGTGTCATCCATGGTGGATTCGTCTCTTTCAAGATCGTCATTTTCGGTGATTCTTTTGTCCCTCTGTAGGTCGAAGCTGTAATCGCCATAGAACGCGTCCAACGTTTTGCAGAGGTTGAACTGAACCTCCACAAGGTTTTCAAAGTTTCCCACAAACTGGGAAAGTTCATCGTTCAACTGTTTTGTGAAGCCCTCGATCTTCTTGAAGTTGGCCTCTTGTAGATCGAACTCTTCATCGATGGTTGTTGTTGCCGCCTTGCTGGTTCTCATGATGACATGGCCTCCTGCCCTGTTGACCGCTTTTTTGAATCCCGACCAAGACATGCTGTGTGGTTGTATGTTGCTGTGTGGTTGTATGTTGCTGTATAGACGGTATGATGGGCTTAATCACTCAATTGGCTGATATGAAGGATGAAATGGATCTGTATATAGCTGTTTCATAACTTCAAGTGTGTAATGTCAACAGTTGATTAGGGTAGATTGAAGTTTGATTAATCCCTGGTAGTTCCGAAACATGTTTGATGATGGCCCTGAGCATATTGACCGTGAGCGTACACTGTAAATAGTATCTGCACAGCCTGGCGACCGGCAAGAGTCTCTCTCTGACTGGAAGCATATAGCAGAACGAATTCAATCTCTTTCTGTTCAAGAGAAGAGGTATATGGTTACAAGATGATTAGCATCAGTATAGTCAGACCATGCTTGCTCCAATTGCTGAATCTTCGATGACCGTGAAGGCACTTGTTTACCTTTGAGTCAAGCCAATTGACTGGTTCTCACTCTCACCTGGGGAGGGGGGCAAAATGGCCCAGCTTGAGATCCAACAAGGGTGTTGTAATCCAGCCGTTTGTCCATTTGCCCATTCCAGTGAATGAATGATGGCAGGCAGGCTGGGGGGTAAAAACAGTAGAAACGGAACGGAACCAGAGTGAATGGTCCAAACCAATCAACCACGCAGTTGGACAAGAAGCGATCCTATTGGACTGCCTGCCCCCCAAAGCAGCACGGAAGGATTTAAGAGTAAACAGCCAACAACAAGCCACTGGCCATGCCACAAAAAGAGATCTTGCAATCTGTTGGAATCTCTCCATTTCAAGAATAAGAAACAGCAAAAATAGCCTACACTTTGGGTGAGCCTCACCTTGATATCTTGCGCCGCACGCTGCTCTGCTCTGCTCTGCCCTGCTCTGCTCTCTGCTACCCCAGCTTTTGCTTTTCCTTTCAAAACATCTCCAACCTTTTTCAATCGACTGCCATCATCCACGGCCAACAGTTTTGCCCACCGCCAGGCTACTCTGCTGGAGGATAAGGGAAAGAACGAAAAGGGGGCTCCCCTCCCCCATCGATTAACCGACAACATTAGACTATTGGCATTGGTAAACACTCACCTTTGGAATCAACCCCCCCCCTTTGACCTCTTCACATTATAAATATCTCACATGTCCCTTCATTCCTAGCAATAAACTTCTCTACTTTAATCCTTCAACCTTTCCCATCTTTATAGTTAGAAGTACTCTTGGTTAACATCAATCACTTGACATCCGTTTGACCTCTTTCCAACAAAAAACCCAAAATTATTTCAACATGAGAATCGCAAGAGCAGTTTCAAAGAACGACTACGAGCACGACCTGGTGATCAAGTACGGTAGAACCTTGGTCTTGGACATTGTCCAACAGTTTGACGGTGGCCATCCTGGTTCTGCCATGGGTGGTATGGCCATCGGTATCGCTTTATGGAAGTACACCATGAAGTATGCACCAAACGATCCTGACTGGTTCAACAGGGATAGGTTTGTCCTTTCCAACGGTCACGTTTGTCTATTGCAGTATGTCTTTCAACATTTCACCGGCTTGAAATCCATGACCATGGAGCAACTCAAGTCCTACCATTCAAACTCCTACAACTCTCTATGTCCAGGACACCCGGAGATTGAACACGATGCAGTTGAAGTCACCACCGGTCCGTTGGGCCAAGGTATCGCAAACTCTGTCGGGTTGGCCATTGGTACCAAGAACTTGGCTGCCACCTACAACAGGCCAGGCTACGAGGTTGTCAACAACAAGACCTACTGTACCGTTGGTGATGCCTGTCTCCAGGAAGGTCCTGCCTTGGAGGCCATCTCGTTGGCTGGCCATCTGGGCTTGAACAACTTGATTGTCCTCTACGACAACAACCAGATCTGTGCCGATGGTTCTGTTGACATTGCCAACACCGAAGACATCAGTGCCAAGTTCAAGGCCTGCAACTGGAACGTTATCGAGGTTGCCGACGCCTCTCAGGATGTCGCCACCTTGGTCAAGGCTCTTGAGTATGCCAACGCTGAGCTCTCCAGACCAACCTTGATCAACTGCAGAACCACCATTGGTGCCGATGCCGCCTTTGAGAACCATCATTCTGCCCATGGTAATTCTCCTGGTGAGGACAACGTTAGGGCCGTCAAGCGTGCCTACGGCTTCAACCCTGGTGACAAGTTTGTCGTTCCAAAGGAGGTTTACGGTTTCTTTGCCGAGAAGCCGGCCGAAGGTGACAAGCTTGTTGCCGACTGGAAGTCCCTGGTTGCCTCGTATGCCAAGGAGTATCCCGAACTGGCTGCCGAGTTTGACACAAGAGTGAGAGGTGAGCTACCAAAGAACTGGAAGTCCTTCTTGCCTGCCCAAGATTTCACCGGCGACAAGCCAACAAGAGCTGCTGCCAGGGAGTTGGTGAGATCGTTTGGTAAGAATGTTCCAAGTGTGATTGCCGGTTGTGCCGATCTCTCGGTGTCTGTCAATCTACAGTGGCCCGGCGTCACCTACTTCCAGGATCCTTCGCTAAAGACCGGTACCGGTTTGGACGGTGACTACTCTGGTAGATACATTGAGTTTGGTATCAGGGAGCATGCCATGTGTGCCATTGCCAACGGGTTGGCTGCTTACAACAAGGGCACCTTTTTGCCAATCACCTCGACCTTTTTCATGTTCTACCTCTATGCTGCTCCAGCGGTTAGAATGGCTGGTTTGCAGGAGTTGAAGACGATCCATATTGGTACCCACGATTCCATCAACGAAGGTGAGAACGGTCCGACCCATCAGCCTGTCGAGTCTCCGGTCTTGTTCAAGGCAATGATCAATGTTTACTACATGAGACCGATCGACTCTGCCGAAGTTTTGGGATTGTTTGAGCACGCTGTCGAGACCAAGTACACCTCCATGTTGTCCTTGTCGAGAAACGAGGTTTTGCAGTACCCGGGTTTGTCCTCTGCCGAAAAGGTTAAGAGGGGTGGTTACATCTTGGAGGATGCTGAGGATGCCGATGTTCAACTGATTGGTGCTGGTGCCGAGATGGAGTTTGCCTACAAGGCTGCCCAGATTCTTTCCAGAAAGGGACTAAAGGTTAGAGTCTTGTCGATCCCATGCCAACGGTTGTTTGACGAGCAGTCTCTTGGTTATAGAAGGTCTGTCTTGAGAAAGGATGGTAAGCAGGTTCCAACGATCGTTGTTGATGCCCATGTTGCCTACGGTTGGGAGAAGTATGCCACTGCTGCGTACTGTATGAACACGTACGGTAAGTCACTTCCACCGGATGTCATCTACGAGTACTTTGGTTACAACCCAAACACCATTGCAAAGAAGGTTGAGGCGTATGTCAAGGCGTGTAAGAACGATCCGTTGTTACTGTTTGACTTTTTGGACTTGAAGGAGAAGCCAAACCATCACAAGGTTAACAAGTTGTAAGGAGTGCAACAGGTAATGAAGGTTTTGTTAGATTTGTGTGTTGTTTCGTTTTTTACTATTTATGACCAGTGTTTGACACACCGTTATTGTTTTCCCCAATTGTCCAATTCATTTTCTTAAATTCAAGTTCTTTGTTTTTTTTCTACAGACCGATTCAACTAAGAGGCCATTGGGTAGTTTACAGTAATTTGGCATCCAATGGCATCACTGATGCCTATCCGTCTAAGTACCTTGATTGGGGTGAGAAAGCATTGCGGCACCTGTGGGGGCATGAGGGAAGGGGTGTGAAAAGTTTCGGATGGACTGAGTGTTTGGTTTTTGCAGCCGGTGGTTGCCGAAGGTTGCAATGCCGGCCTCCAGTACTCTCGTATTCTTATCCATAGAAGGTTGACTGGCTTACAATGCTAACGCCAGTCCGAACGGAGATGGTTAATGCTCCCTTTTGAGCTTTTCGGAGGATTCTTAATCTTATGAAACGACCCACAATCTGTTGCTGTATCCCGCCTGTCAATTCGGTTGGTCAGAGCATTCTATAGTGGATACCCGATTGAAAGAGTAATACGAACGAGATGAGATGGGCATTGTGCGGGTGGATTCTTTAAGGCGGTGATTTCTTTGCTATTATTTACCCCACATTTTAGCATGTCCACACGACCGTTTTAAGCTTTCGAGGAGTGGAAAAGTTTTTATTGAGCGTGCGGCTGTGGGGGAAGCAGAGCAAAACTGCTGCCATTCGCTGGATGAGCCAGCTGTGAGAGTTCAGAGAGTGGTTGAAATAGTGAAGATCGATGTATCTGTGGTTCATTGTGGTTCAATCCAGTTGGGTTTTACAGAAGTTGGCATGATACCCCACCTTGAAAGAGAAAGTGTTGGGAAGGGTAAAGGACAAACGGAAGCACAAGGAAAACAGTTGAAACGGTTTATCCAAAGACGATCTGATGACAAACTTTCTGTTCAGCAGGGGAGGGGGAAGATACCAACAGTTTCAGTCTGTTTACGTTACTACCCCAGGTTTCAAACTGTAGGCTAGCGGAATAGCAAAGTTGACAAGTCCTGTTGTCAATTTTGACACTCTATGGGTAATTGTATATCGACGAATTGCAGATCGAACTAAAAGGCATTTTGCAGAGGTGTAAAACGGAACAAAACACAACCGTTTAGATACCATTGGTGGAACCCTGATGCCAGAGCTGATAAACTGTCAAATAGTATCGATCGGATCTAAATCGACAGGTACGTTCCGTTCTGCAAGGAAGGCAATACCGGGGATGACCCCCTGAGGGGGAGCACCCAGGGGGTGTGTCTACTCCGATGGATTTGGCCAGGAGGGAGGGGATGAAGAGTATATATGAAGAAGCCTGGTGGATAGTAGAGAGATAGTAGATATTAGATAGTATATAGTACAGAGATTGATAGTGAATAAATATTAGATAGTAGATAGTATATAGTAGACAGTAACAAACAGTAGTAGACAGATAGTAGAGAGATAGTAGAGCAACTACAGTACGGTCAATCAAAGCATGACCTCCTGTTGAAAGTGAAAAGTGAAAAGTTCCACTGCAAAAGTGAGGATCAATCAGAGGTTGGAATCCCGTCCTGTCCCGTTCCAAACCCCCTCCATAACATAACTCTTGCAAGGAGGGGATCAATAGTATAGGGGGTGTTCAGTAAAGGCACTCCGCCCGATGCTCTCTCTACGGATGCCGCCCTGCTAAGTCAGAAAAAGAGCCATCCGATAGGTTAACCCCGTACTTATATTCAAAACAATAACCCTTCTATTGTCTTACTCCCTATTGTCATGATGTCACTTCCAGCTGCCGAGCCTTCTGCCTGCTCCGTGCTCCGAATTTACCACATTGTACCCCACATTCTGCTGCTTCATATATATTCCTCTTGTCACCCTCTCTCTTGTTCGGCTGTTGTTCTTTCAACTTGTTTCATTGCTTCTTTTCATCAGTATCACTTCATCATGGTCTCTGCTACAACAAAGGAAGAAGCTCAAGACATGCATCAATCAGACATCTCCAAAGAAGAAGACTCTTGCTCTTCCTCTTCCTCCTCCCCTCAATCTCCTTCAAAGACCCATCGTCCAAAGAAAGCTCGTGCTGCAAAGCCCAAGAAGGAAACTCCTCCTTCAAAGAGAAGAGTCAGAACGGGATGCCTCACCTGCAGAAGGAAGCATAAGAAGTGCGACGAGACCAGACCAAAGTGCGAGTTCTGCACCTTGAAAAAGTTGGACTGTGTCTGGCCAGAAGAGGTTAAGAAGAATGTTTTTGTCAACAACTCGTTCAAAGATTTCTGCTTCCAGTCAAAGCATCATCAACAGCAACGCCATCCGGCCAGATTCCAAGGAGATTCAATCGACGACATGATGACCATCACCACCACCACCACTCCTTCAAAACTGGATGTGGTGGTGTCACCCCAACCGGTCTCAATCACTGCAGACAGTCTAACCTCCTTGGAGTACCACTTGGGCTCCGACTTGAAACCGGCAAGGCATTCGCTCGACTACTCGGACCTCATGATGGAGTCTTCATCATCCACCAACGATCTACAGATGGACCCGCAGTTGAAGAGGAGAAGAACAACGTTTGTTCCGGAAACATCCAGCCAGCTCCTCACTGCCTTTGACGGCTACACGAGAAAGACTAACGAGTACAAGGAATCCTTTGGCTTGAACTATCCAACGGTGGATAGGGCAGGCGCAGACTCGCCACTCTCTGGATTGTTCAACTCCTTCCAGGACCTACCTTCCACAAACCCAACCAGTGCTGGCACTGGCACGGCTCTGCATCAAACACCAACCTCGTCCGCTGCTTCTTCTGCCATCGCACAGACAGCTCTAACAAGAACTCCAAGCTTCAACTTTGACTATCTGAACCTGGCAGGCTTAAGTTCGACCGGTGGACTGATGGGTGCCGTCGATGGTAGGAAGAACACCGCATCGTCAACCTCCTCCACCACCTCCGAGATGTCGCTGAACAAGAAGGATGCTGACTTTGAACATCGCTATTCGTTTGCAGACCTGGGGAACGGCTTTGGCAAGAGCGTTGGGCCGTCCACCTTGAAAGAGTCACACACCTACCTCAACAGTCCAACAGGCTCGTACTACGACTTGCCAAACACCTTGAAGGATTTCATGTGTCTAGTTGCCGCTACAAAGGACACAAAGTCGAAGAACAAGCTACCGAACAATGAAAACATCTTTGAGTTCTTTGCCGACAAGTCGACAATGGAAATCCCAAGGATGTCCAACGCCGACATGATGTCCTTGATGGACAACTACGTTGACGAGATTAGCTTCATCCTCGACAAGTCTGCCAACGTTGAGAACGTTTTTGCCACGGAGATTCCTCTGATGGCTGAAACGTTCCCGGCCTTGCAGTACGCCATACTGGCACTATCCTCAAGACATTTGGAGAGAGTTGGTGGCTGCACCACGAAGGATAAAACGCTACAGTTCTACACCTACTCCTTGCAGCAGCTCTCCCTCAGCCTCAACTCTACAAAGGACATGGTTTACGTGTTGACTACCTGCCTCTTGCTAAGCTACTTTGAGGTGATGAGCACAGAACCAGAGTCTTGGAGAGACCGCCTGGAGAGCTGTGGCCTGTTGTTTGGAGCATGCAGCATCAATGCCTCGTGTGACAGTGGCATTGAAAAGGCACTCTTTTGGAGTTTTGTCTCGCTCGACATTGGCTGTTGCTCCATCGGTGAAACCTCCATCGTGATCCCTGTCTCCGATTGGTTCACCGAAGGCTCAAAGGTTGAAAACGAGTTCCAATCGATGCTCCTTCTCACAGCCAAGGTTATCGAGTTGGTCAGTTCGAACGAGCCAACCTTTGACGATGACTGGGTTGCCCTTTGGGAGGGTCTCTACCAGTGGGAGGTGAACAGGCCCAACCACATGAGAAGCTGTTTCACCTACAAGAGGGAAGACTCGTTCCCGGAGAGCCTCTACTCCAACCCAAACGCAATCTCGGCAAACCAGTTGTTCCATCTGAGCTGCATCGTGATGCTCCAGAACAAGCCACGATCGTTCAAGATCCCAAAGGTTCAATCCAGCGCTATCACTCCAGGTCCTTCCTCAACTCCAACGGACGACAAGAAGGATGCAACGTTCAACCTGTTCCCAAGTGCTACCTCTTCGGATCCAATGTCGGTTGCCTCTTCGATCTCTTCGAGCAGATCTCCAGGCTGTTCCTCCAATCTGACTTCGAAATCCCAGATCTGGCATGCGAAGCAGATCGTTGGTATCAACCTCGGCAACATGAGAACAGAAACCAGGCGCAACTCTGGATGCCAGCTCTTGTCCTTGCAGGGGATCTGGACTGCCGGGAAGTTGATCAGCTCGACCCACGAACATGCAACGATCTTGGGATTGTTGAAGGATATCGAAGCCTGGTGTGGGATCTCGATGACCTGGAGAGGCAGACAGCTCGTTGAGTTTTGGAAGTGCGAATGTTGACCCTTGTTTTGTACGCCTACTTTTATGCCCATGTATTATGCTACCCTACGTTTTAGACGAAAAAAAAATCTGGAGATTTGTTTTGAAACAAGATCCATCGCTACTCTTTTACCCTTGTGTTTGCCTTTTATAACCCTAACGATATATCATTCCATTCTGATTTGCTCCAAGTGTAGTTTGGCTTGCTTCCAAAATCTCCCGCTACCCTGTGCGGCTCACCCATGGCTGTGCACGACACACTGCAAAGTCTTGCGGGGATTTTTCATGAAAAAAAGGGGGGCAGGTGGTGTAACGAAATAGGGATCAGAACATACGATTTGCCCTGATAAATGTAAATTCTGATAACAGGGTTGAAACTATAAAGCACCTACATGATTCCTCCAGTTTTGTCTCTTGTATCCTGTCCCAATTGCTACTGTATCTTTCAACTTCATAAACTTTCCAAATATACCACTTTCGAATGGTTCAATCGATCGAAGAACTAAGCTCGTACACAATTGAAGAGTTGGAGGCTATTCTTGGTGCCTCCACATCTCTGTATCCAACACCACCTCCATCCTCATCTTCTTCCGTCTCGTCATTGCCGTTACTTCCAACATCCTCATTCTCGCTGCCGTTGCATCCACTACCAACGAAAACAATACTGCCATTTGTGGAATGTCCAAAGGCTTTGGTTCCTTCAAAAAGAGAAGATTTGACTCTGTTGCTGGACCCACTTGAACCGTTGGATCAGAACGAAACTACCAGAAAACAGGTTGGAATCGATCTACAACCGGTTGGTAACAGTGGATCTTCCAGCGCTTGGAACGACGCTCCACTAGCAAGACCAAAAGTTTCCCCAAAGTCAAAACTGCTACCCATCATACTGAACTCTGCTAGTAACAAGGATACTCTGCATGATTCCAACGTGGAGGACGTTGTGGACTTGAGTTTTCTTGAGAGTGATGAAGAGAACCTTCACCACAGCGATGAGGACAGCAAATGATGCCACTCAATGGCAACTGTGAATAACCAGTTGAATGTCTCTCTTTCTATGTCTGATCTTTTTTTCTCTCTCTTCTATCCTTCACTTCAATCAAAACTGTTTCAATCTATTTGCAAAGCTGGTCTTCTTCGGCCAGGGCAGTTTGGGCCGACTTCGTTACGCCCTTGGAATGCCGCCTGCCCCCGCGGCCCGCGCCGGCGTTTATGTCCGTGGTTGCCACCGCGTGGAGTGCAGCCGACACTTGCTTGATGCAGACCCTGATGCGTACACAGGCAGCCTCAACATTTCAAACTCACCGATAAACGTAAACCACATCTACCCCTTACAAACGCAAAGGCATGTTCTGTTCTGATCTTACAAACGAACCAACAGTCCGTCTGCCTACCGCTTCACCATTGACAGAACCAATCGAACCGTTTGGCATCGCAATTGAACACTTTTGTATCTTCTGGCCAAGGTTTACACACCAATTGACATTACTTATGCTCACCAAGCACGGCTAACAACTGCATCGTTCTCCTCTCCCGTCTACCCATCAAATTTATATACCTGGACTTCATCCCGTCCGTTATCCGACAGGTGTTCACAGCAAATCTTCGGTTCAACAAGGAAGAAGACAAGGTCATACTCCATCACCGCCTAACAGCAAAACCGCTCGTTCTCTCACACCACATAAGAGCATTGAACAGCGCACATCCAGAATGAAAGTCAACCCCGACTATGCAGGATGCTTACTCTTTGATCCTAGAGATCCGAAGAAGTATCCAATAAAGCTTTCGGCAGAACAGAACAAGCTGCTCAAACTGACAAGCCAGGCAGTATCCCATTTTGAAAACTCAAAGAGTACCGCAAAGGTGAACCAGAGATTGTTGTCCACATTCATCATACTCCTCGATTTGACCACCAACAGCCCCAAACACGTCAACAGGTTGTATCTCATGTACCGCTATTGGCAAATGTCAAAGGACGGGAAACTCATAACAAACAAAGGACACTACAAGCATAGACAGCCAAACGTCAAATCGAGCGAGGTTGAACTGGTTGGAATGGACAATTGGAGAAACGTCATGTGTTATATGGACTCCCTGTTGGTGGCCATCTTCTTCTCCAGTTCTTCCTTCGATTTCCTACTAGATTGCCACCAGGATCCCAGACTATCTGCGGATTTACAGCAGGAAGTGGGCGAGTTGAAGACCATACTCAGATTTGTCGTCAACTTGATCAGAGGTGGTGAATATATCCCAACATCAATAATGAAACAGCTCTGTCTGGTGTTGGACTCCTTGGGATGCGACCTGACAATGAGTCACAAGCAGCAGGATGCACTTCAACTCTTTGAATTCTTGGCAGAATCGTTGTCCTTACCCCTACTGACAATCAAGTTGGATATCATCCATGCGGGTAAACTGAACATCAGTGACGATCTTAGATTGATCGAAGAAAGAGCATTGCTTATATCCGTGCCGTCCGAAAAGGCAGATTCCATGATTGTTGAGGATAAGGAAGAATCGGCACTGGAGCACGAAGAAGAACCTCCGATTCTGCTGGAGGAATGTCTCAACTTATACTTCAACAACAGTATCACCGTTAGAAGACATCTCGAAAGAAGAAAAACATTGGAAAGACCAGCCATGCTACAACCGGATAAGGACGATCTGACGCAGTATGAAAAGATGGGAATATTGACCAATACAGACACGGGTGGAGAAGGCTCGTTGTACGAATCGATAGATGGAGTCAAGGCATCGGTTTCTCATTTGGAAGAGATGACAACAAACTCTGCCGAACTCTTCACAGCGCTCAGCAATTCAACCATAAGTGGTGCCGATGATGTTCTCACTGATAAGTCTGGAACTGCTGGTGCAATCACAAAAGTTGCAGAAAGGATCGAAGCATCAAGGACAAGATCGTCAACAATAGCAAGTGCCTTGAACAACGTCCAGGTTCAAAATCCATCCAAACTGACGAGACGTGAATCGTCGGTTTCCAACAACGAGGTTGCACTACCAGCATGGATGTTTCTACAGCTTTTACCATACTACACAGACCCAAGGGTCAAGTTGAAACCGGAGAATCATGAAGAAATTTATAGAAGGATATCAAGGATCAAAACCTACGAATCAGCAGATGGATCGTCACCAAATCTATATTCTTCAGAGTTCCCATCCGAGTTCGACAAGAGATTCGGTGATAAGAGACCAATCATTCCTATCTGTCTGAAGAAGTACATCTGGGACGACAAAGGACACTCCCAAAAGTTACAGCGTAAAGTCATTGTTCCTGAGATCATCAGATACCCTTATTTTATCGCTGAGGATAGATCCAAACCTGGGTATGTCGACTTCAAACGCAGTACAGACAACGTTGCTCCCTTTGGATCGTTCATGCTTGTCTTGGAGAGTGCAATTTGTCATCGAGGAAGGTCGGTAAACTCTGGTCACTACGTCGCACTGACAAGGAAAAGACCGTTCAACAGACATGCCCAAAACTCACAGGATGAAAAACACTGGTTGCTTTTTAACGATATGAATGAGAAGGGTGAAAAGTCAAAGGTTGTTTCTTTCAATGAGGCTATGAACAGTGAAGATCCTTACATCTTGTTTTACAAGATTGTTGACCTCGATGACGATTTCGGATCTGACAATGGGGCTTACTCAAGCGTCAGTGGAGACGAAGGAAGTACCATAAAGCCTCCAAAAGGCTCCAAGGATAGATACTGGGGACCGGATAGTGACTCAAGTGTTCCCAACAGCTCTATCATTGCTGCAAGAAAGGGTTCCACCGTATCTCAAATATCCATGTTGTCGTTGAAATCGGGTAACGTACAGTCTCAATCTTCTACTCTTGGTGCTTCCATTGCTCCTCCCAATTTGCAGACAACAACGCCACAGATTTTAGCTACGGATCCGTATTCTGAAAAGCCAGTTCCTTTGGATGGAACTGGCAATCAGTTGATTCAATCATCCGACGTTTCAACCTTGGGGCCCAACGGGTCACAGGAAAAAGCGGCACATCAGGATCAGCCTGATGTCAACACCGATGATGAGACAACGACTGAGAATGGGGTCGAATTACCTCCTGTGGCCAATACTCTGGTTCCTGCCCAACCACTAACAACATCCAGACTCAACAATCATTTGAGGCATCTCGGAATTGGAAAGACCGTTTCGAGATCTAATTCCACCTCAAGAACACGACCAAAAACTGCAGAGGACAGTGAAATTATGCCTCAGGATGCTTCGTATATAGACATTGCCAATCAGTTTTACTGGTACGAGTTGAGCCCCTATGGGTCATTTTCCAAACCCAAGGATTACCACGTTGCCCCAGCTGCTCATCCACCAGTGCCAGAAGATTCCAACAACGATGGAGGGTTGATTGAAAAGATAAACTCCAAGATCTTAACTCTCAAGAGAGGTTCAACTGTGTCACAGGTACCAACGACTTCCAGCAGTCTCTCGAAAACCCCACAAGTTCAAAGCCTGTCGAAATCAGCAGCCAATTCATTATCCGACTCCAACACTTCTAAGCATGATATTTTAGAACAACCACCACTGGCTGGCCCAGAACAACAACAGATAAATACTCAGCAGAACCCTCCTTTCCTAGCTGCGCCACTATTCTCCCATCCATTTACAAAATTCTCCTCGGATGCTGCAGTTTCGATTTCATCATCACGAATGGCAGACGAAGCTTCGAAAGACCACGATACATTCTCATCGGCTGGAGATTTTGCACAACAAGCGGCTGCTTTTGCAAACGATGACGAATGCACTTCACAAAGGACAAGCCCAAACAAGGGTATGGAGTCAAGTACAACGCTACAGCCTCCTAACCGTCCATTTTTGGCAGCCTCTTCAACACCATCTCAACATGAAGAAAGCGCTATGAAAAATTTGGTTTCTCCACAGGCATCCAAGGAGTCGTTCGTCACTGCACCTGAAACCAAAACTGTACCTACTTTAAATGGAATAAAGAACAGGGGATCAAAGGTTACGTTGAACTCTACCGCTTCCTCCTCCAAGCTTGTCGCTTCAGAGGATGCTTCGAACCATGGTAAAAAGAAGGGAAAGTTTAAGAGGATGCTCAAAAGGCTGGTGAGCTGATCAGACGAACTTTTCAGCCTCTTTTGATTAGAGTCTGGGTTAGCATTGAATGAGAAAACTGTATATAAGGTACCTTTCTTTTTTTAGTTCCGAGAGAAATCACTTGTTATGAGATCTCTCGTCTATGCATAGTTCGAAACATAAAATTCGCATGATCTCTTTTAGACCGTTGATGGATGTAATTGGAGCCCATCGTACTTTATAACAGTTGACAGTTATATCTACTTGAACACTTCCAAGCAATATCTTTCCCGCATATTTTGCAGCAGTTGAACAAGTACAAGTACAGGAGTTTCTATTGCAAACCGGAGTCAATTCATGTGATTGAGTAATCCAAAGCATAGCTGCTGGATAGCCAGTTTTGTGCTCCATCGATTGCGTGTACTTGGTTATTATGGAGTGAACTGGGGGTGGGGGCAAATGGCCATAGAAGAAAACAGGCGTGCGAGAACAATAAAAAAGGCGGTAAAGACCCTGTAGACAATAAGATTTTAGAGCTCTCTTGTTTCGCACTACATATGACGCACTATTTTCTTCTCTAAACAATACAGATTTTGCATATGGTTTACCCTGAGTGGCCGGCACTGATGCAGGGTCTTTCAACACGCATTTTAGTGCCTAAATTTGGCGTACTTCTAGTTTTTGGTTGACCACATCTGACGCTCATGTGGACTTGAACTGTGGAAGACAGTCCAAACAACAATGCAAGCCGCACCCATAGCATTGTAATTAACCATACCGAGGGGCTATGTTGCTGAGTGGTGTTTGGCTGTTGTGTGAGTCAATAAGAGTTGAGTTTTGAACCTGAACTTACCTTTGGCAACAGAACCAACCGTCCGTCGTTTTTGGAAACCATTTTGGAACCGTGGGAGCCACATCCAATTCTATCACAATAGTAACACTGGACAAAATAACCTGATGTGCCTTTAACCTCTTTGCTTTTTGATCTGAGAGTCTTGCCGATATTAATCATGCATGGAAAAGAGTTATAGCTAACATGGGAAAGCAACATATCCAATAAGAGGTTGGAAAGGCAGACTTTAATCTTCCATACATCTCGCCAGTATCTTAAGTTGAACGGAATCATACTATTATTCCCCTATCAACTCTTTTACACTTTGACGTCATGACTATCGGGCCGGTGATCCATTAGCGAAGTGGAGTGTTGACAGACGTTTATCCCGTTTACCTGATTGTGCGTACATGCATTGTGTCGAAACAATTTCCTAATTCATGACATATAACCACCACTTGATACGCCTCCAATATCTACAACTCCTTATCTTTGAACCAACGTCTCACAATGCGGTGTGTCCATCTGTCAAGGAGAAGATAAGACCCAAATTCCGTTCTGCAGCATGCGTAGCCCTTCAAATCATTGCCCTATTAGGAAATAAGTATGATAAACGACGGAGGGGAAACGCTGCCTCTTGCTGGCACGGTGTTAAAAAGTGGCAGAATAACGTTTGGCTGCTTTATCTGTGCCACCACCGAAACGATCAGTAATCAACAACATCAACAACAACAATAAGAACCTGAAAATCAACAGCATAAACACACCTTACGCTTTATAAAGACACAGAGCGCTCACCTTTCTTCACTTTGACTCTTTTAGACGCCGGAGAAAGAAAAGTATCTGATTTTCCAATTGCTTGCTGCATCAATCTTGAAGTGAAAAACTTGCTTCATTGAATCAGTTCTTCCCTGTTGACAGTTTTTCAGTCAGTGTTTCTGTACAACCTACCTCCACAACTGAGTTAAAGTATTCCTGGGACATCAGCAATGAACGAATCGTCACTTTTGAACTCAGAGGCGGCAGCAATGCTGTCTTCGGCATCACATAGAAGGGGTTCCATCACCCAACTTTCCGTTCAGGTTCCAAGGCTAACAAGATCGGGCTCATTGTCATCTACTGATGAAGAGGTGAGTCTCTTGAACAACGAATCCTTTCACAACTATGGATCTTCTGCACAGGAAAATTTTATACAGTCCAGAAGGGCATCCATGCTATCGGCGAAAGTTGCCAATTTGAACTTGGTCCCAACGAGAACCAACGAAGAAGGTCAAATATTAGAGGTGGCCACCTCTTTGAAGACAGAAGTTAAGATGTTAACCAAATCATCCATTCCTTTGATTGTGACCTTTTTGCTACAGTACTCACTAACGGTCGCCTCTGTTTTCAGTGTTGGTAATCTAGGTTCTCAGGAGTTGGCAGCGGTGTCGTTGTCCAATCTACTAGCTAACATCTCCTCTTATGGTATCATTCAAGGAATTGCATCATCCCTATCCACTTTATGCCCTCAAGCTTATGGTAGAAAGGACTACAAGGCAGTTGGAATGCATGCGTTGAGGTGCACGGTCTTACTAGCGCTGATCTACGTTCCAATCTTTGCATTTTGGTACTGGGGATCATATCCAATGTTAGTTGCACTCGTTCCCGATGAGCATTTGTGCAGATTGGCTTCAGATTACTTGAGAACATTGATTTTTGGTGTTCCTGGATTCATCATCTTTGAAGTGTTGAAGCAGTTCCTTCAAGCCCAAGGAATCTTCCAAGCCTCCACATATGTGCTCATATTATGTGCTCCACTTAACGTTGTGTTGAACTACACTCTAGTGTGGAACAAGAATATTGGTATGGGTTTCATCGGAGCTCCAACGGCGGTGGTCATTACAAACTGGTGTATGGCATTCATGTTGCTATGGTACACATGCTTTGTGAGGGGTTACCAATGCTGGTGTGGATTTTCAATGGATGTTTTCAAGAACTGGAAAAGGGCACTCATGTTGGCTGGTCCAGGTGTTCTCATGATTGAGGCTGAATGGTTGGCCTTTGAGATTATATCTTTTGCATCTTCGAGGTTCGGTACAATTGCATTGGCTTCGCAGTCCATTGTGTCGACTACCTGTGTTACGATCTATCAGATTCCGTTTGCCATCTCTGTTGCTGCATCCACTAGAATTGCATGGTTTATTGGTAGTGCATCAAAGGGAGCTGCCGTCAAGGCCACTCATTCTGCGTTTGCACTAGGTGTCGTCTTTGGTCTTTTCAATGCTAGTATCTTGTTTACTTTCAGGAGGTCAATTGCCGGATTGTTTTCAAGCGATCCTGACGTGATCGATCTCTCTTCCAGGGTGTTGATAATTGGTGCTTTTTACCAAGTGAACGATGTGATTGCTTGTGTTACCGGTGGTATCTTGAGAGGTCAAGGAAGACAGTACATTGGTGGGTGGTTGAACTTGTTCAGTTACTACGTGTTGGCCCTACCTGTTGCATTCTTGTTAGGTTTCACCTTCAAGATGGAGCTCTTTGGCTTGTGGATCGGTATGTTGATTGCATTGTCGTTTGTTTCTGTCTTGCAAAGTTGGTTTGTGTTGGCCAGTGATTGGGATGCCATCATTAAACAGTCCATTGAGGATGGTATCGAGGAGAGTCATAAGAACCCTGACGATGATGACGATTTGGGACTAAACACTTCGATGAGTCGTACCAGTATGATCGATCACAGTCTGTTGAGTCCAACCATCTCCATCTCGGGATCCGAAATCAATGCAATCACAAACCTGAACTTGTAGGCCTTACCAACCGATCATTACACTTCATCCCCCATCTATTAGATACCAAAAACCATTCTTTGGGTTTGTGTTACTTTGTCTTTACCTTTTCCTGCTTTTCTCTGCACTTTCTAGATCATATTTACAATAAGTCAACAACGACATTTGGTTTACCTACACAACGAGCAGCATGTAGCTCAGCTACCCAAAAGGCAATAGCACAAGTTCAATTGCTCCAATTTTGTAAAGATTAAAAGAGTAAAGAGAGAGGCGCCCAATATGAAAAACGTAGAGGAATAATATATAGATCTTGAAAGTGCTCGATTGAAGGACGAGAAATAAATACTAAGAGCAAAGTTCAACCAACAAAAACAGCAGACGGAAACTTACGAGTACCATCCTTGAACATACTCGTTCCTAAACACAACGTCAAGATACTCAACAATGTTCCGTATCCAATCCTTCAAAACAACGTTCCCATCACCACTAGAGGCTTCATTGTTGTTGCGACCGAGTAACAAACGATCAAAATCTCCCTTCTGTTCGGCTTCAACCTGTTGCTTCTGTAGATTCATCATGAGTTGTCTGAGGAAGGGCAACGGGATTCTCAAGCTTAGAGTTTTAGAGAGCAGTGCCTGTGCCGAGTCGAGCAGTTTAGGAAGTCTCGTTTGGAAGTCATCGTTGTGAATCTGGTTGTTCAGTGATATTAGAGATCTCACCAACGTGTCTAGTAATTTCAAAAGTTTGAAGCTCCTGATGGTTATTGCTGGAAGTAGTGGATTTAGCGGTGTGATTTGTTGTGATGATAGCGCAGGTGATGATGGTTGCTGTTGTTGCTGGGAGGCTTCTAACGCAAAAAGTTGTTGATCAATTGCATTGAGTGCCTTCTTAATCAATTTTGTGAATTCTAGTTGGAAGTCAAAGACGAATTCATCCATTTCAGAGGTAGACACTGAATCCAAGTTACTCTGCAATCTTTGGAAAAAGAAGTAAGTATTTGATTCCGCATTAAGCACCTCCAAGAACTTGTGTTTGTTGGTGTTGCTGTCTGTGGTAGTGGTGATAGTCGGGAATTCTAGGGGAACCATAGTGTGTGCCTTGGCAAGATAGTTGGTGGTGTTGGAAAGTTGGAGTATGGATAGACCAACAGCCAAATATTCAAAAGTTTCGACAGGCGACGCCGGCTCCAAATGCTGAAGGTATTCACTGACAAATTGTGGTGATATCGATCTGTCCAAGCTTGAACATTTTGGAACTCCAAACTTCAACGAGTAGATATTGTCAAACATCACCAAGTTCATCAAGTTTCTAAAGTTGATACCTTTCCAATCACTGCTGAAGATTTTCCAATCGTGAAATATTGCAAACGAGATCGAAAATCCAATTGAGTAGTCATGACCCGAAAGCAAGACGGCATAGTTCAAAAGCACCAAAGAGGTGAGAAACAACATCTTTGCATATTCGTCCCTGTAAATGTATGATTTTGATGCGTAGAGTTGGCCGACCTGTTGAAAGCTTAGAATGATCAAGTTGAAATCAAAGTTGAGATCGACAGAATTCAACGTTTGTAAAGAGGCACTAAATATCTCAAGCACTGTTGAAAATTGATCATAGTTCAAGGATTCTATGCATTCCATCAGAACCTGTTTTTGGGGAAGAATGGGGAACTGGTTGTGGAGTTTTGAGAAATGTATGTCCAGGTTGAATTCTATAGCCTTTATCAAGCTAATGTTTTTTGGCTGTTCCACTGGAGGAAAAGTCAGCCTGCTGGCACCCTGGTTCAAACTTTGAAGACTGGAGTGGGACGGAACTGGGCTGACGGTACTATCTTTGGCAAACGAGGATCTGGGAGACCTTGAGCTGATTGGTATTTGGAAGCTGTTCCTTGGTAACCTGAAAGAATTGTTGCTCAAGTACTCATCCTCAGAGTCAGAGGTACCTAGGGAATCTATGCCTGAAGCAGTTCTGGATCGTGGAGATTTGACAATTCCCGAGATTGAGGATGGCCTGTTCGAAGGTGAAAAGGATCCGCTGATTGAAGAGGTGATGGATTCCACAGAACCTCTTCTATCGGAGAGTTGAGGTGGCATCTCGTATGGAACTTTCCAAAAGATTGGCTGTCCTTGTGATTGTTGCTGTGATTGTTGCGAGGATAGAGATTTGAGAGAGGTTGCCCTTTGTCTGCCTTGCAACGGTGGAAGAATGTTTTGAGAAGATCCCGTAGGACCAGAGATGGGAGAGGCCAATGGTAGGACTCCTTGAGGTTGTGATGTTGGCGGGATTGAGCTCAAAGGTGGAAGGATTACCTGTTGCTGTTGTTGCTGTTGTTGCATAGCCTGTGCGGAAAAAGGCACTGGAAATGCCTGCTGTCCCTGCTGAGAGGCTATATTTATGAGCTGTGGTAGACCAGAAAGGGACTGAGACTTGCCGTGTTCATGCTTGACAAGTTGTTGGTCAAACTGTTGATTGTTGAGTCCATTGTTGAGGAGTCCCATACCAACGCCAAAAGTTCCATCTTCAGAACCTCTCGAGTAACCTTTAGTTGGACCACGCTTCAGTGGTACTCTGGTGAAGGTACATGTATCCCCGTTCTTTTCACAACTGGTGCATATCTTGACAATTTGGCTGTTTGATATGTTTAGGTTTGCATCACACTTGATCTTTTTGCGTCTGCATTCATCGCAAGCCCTTGAAACTTTTGATCTCTTTCTTGGAGGAACATCACCTCGTTGTGTATCCATGGAGTCGCTCAAATCTGTTGTTAGAGGTAGCGAGGATGAGCCTTTCAAACTTTGAGATGCATTCTCCATCTTGACGGGTCCATTGAGAGATGAAGATGACGATGAAGATAATGACTCTCGCAGTTGCTGTTGCTGCAGTTGCTGTTGCTGTTGCTGTTGCTGCTGATCGGAATGAGAGGGGTGGTTCAATAAGGATTGTAACGACCGCGTTGACGGAAACTCTGGGGGGGAAGGCCTTTTGACCCTTGTATTGTCGGCATCAACCTGTACCAACGTTGACTGAGAACCGTTGTTATTTGATGCTGTGGATGTGGCAGTAGGTGGGTCTCCAGATGATGGGATTGTTGGAGAGGATTGGTTGGAGAATCGAGCCGGAGTTGACGTTCCTGAGGAGACCGATTGAGATGTTGATTTTGATTCAGCGTTATACATGATCATGCACAAGGAAAGAATGATGTATGTATGGATGTTTTTTGAAGATGAGAGGGCGTAGAAAGAGCTTCACCGTAGGACCATACAAAGCAAGAAGTGACTCGTATTAAGATGTTATTGATACGATGTGATGTGGTTTCTTCGAAGTGAGGATAAGTTGGTCTTTTTCGTTTGCCTCAGTTTTGAAAGACCGTTGAATGAATGTGATTCTTGAGACCTCTCCCTTTTGCAGTGTCTTTGGTGGCAGTCGTATCGTAGAAGAAGGCAAGATGAAGAAGAGGGTATACAAATACTGTGTTTGATGAAGGAAAAGAGGGTTTATGCTAAAGGCACACCTTGTGTCGTCTCAGTTGGTCTCTTGTTATTGTCTCTCTCCAGCATAAGCCTGAGCATCAGCATCAGCAGGGTGTTGTTTGCCCCTCCCCCGGGTTCTCTTCCCCAATGGTGCTTTCTATTGTTGGCGAGATGCACACCGGTGGGGGGGGGGGGGCACCGGGCATTTGGCCGCCTTCAACGGGTTGCTGTGCCTGCCACGGGGCGGATCTTTTCCCCGGGGACCGCTTTATAGGCTATCTATCGTCCCGCATCGACATTTGCGTCGGTAACGGCTTTACGTCGATCGACCTCTCAAATTTGTTTTTTGTCTCCTTTGGTGCTCTTACTGCCTGTTTGGGATAAATAGCCGATTAGTACTTCGCGACCCCCACATATGGACAATACAGCGAGCACTGCCTGATCTTTCTCTTCTTTCTTGCTCTTAATTTGTTCCTTGTTTGCTACCTGTTCGTCTTCATTCCTTGTTCTTCCTGTTCCATACATCTATCTTTCGGCCTTAACATGCTAGATCCATCCCATCCTAAGTGCCGATTCTAGAGACACCTCTCACTTAACGGTCAAAAGGTTTTTTCCACGGTCCTCAAGCACAAATCATTCTCCTTCTCTCCTGTATCATCTTTTTGAATAGATCGGATCACCAACCACAACCAAATGGATTCAGCGCACTCCAATTTTCACCACCCTGATAACTTATCAACAGTTGATCATCTCAAACCAGAACGCTGTTCAACAATCGACCAACAATCGACACCATCTTCCAGCCAAGGATGCCACCTACACCCCCAGCATCAGATCATTCCCAATCCCAGTCCGAGCAGCCCGATAGCAGCAATGCTTCACAACCGCCTGCAAAGAAGATCAGAAGAACTCCATATTCTTGTGTCCGTTGCAGAAGAAGGAAGGTGAAGTGTGATAGAACTAGACCCATCTGCTTGAGATGTACAAAGGCCAAGCTTTCTTGCGAGTACGATGGCCCAACGGCTTGGATCAATCCAAACTCCACCCAGCCAGGTGAACAGACATCAACATTAAACACATTAGCATCGCCAAGTATATCGTCAAATACCGCCAGCTCTGGGACAGCCTCGAACATGCCTGTTGGAATACTTGACCTGTCTTCAAAAGGACAGGGAACTGCGAAGTCACTCACAAACAGCATTGCTCCAATCCAACAACAGTTTGAAGCAACGATAGATAGGACCCCAACAGCAGCAGCGTCAGCAAAGAGGAAAAGAGGTGGAAAGTCAAACGCCGGGGAGATGGTATGGGATCTTCCAGATACACCGGACCTTTCCGTCGTTGCTCCAGCAGCATACTCGCAGTATGGATCCGCAACAACTAAAGCAAGCAACAAGTCCTCGATAGCATCCTTTTGGGATCAACCAATAGCCCCATTTAGCTTGCGAGAAAGAGATGCAGCATTGACAGAACTCGCTGGATTACGGATGAGGATGGCTGCATTGGAAGAGACACTCAAGACTGACTCAGTGGATACAATCAATCTAATACAGGACGAAGCAGGTGATAGCACGTTACTTTTTGCCTCGAAGAAGAACAGATTTCTTTGCGCCGGTACGTTTACCAGGCACTACATCTGGAAAAAAGATCCATTGATGTCCTATCTAATCAAAACATTCTCCCAGATCAAAAGAGATCTTCATGCAAATCAGTTGCAAAGCATTGGATTGCAAAGCATTGGACCATCCCAGGATCCCTTCAACAAGATATCGGCATCTCGCAGCAACTTGGAAAGACAGGTCAAGATGCGCAAGTCGGCATCAAAGATGAAACTACAACAACCCCTGCCCAGCAAGAAAGATTCCAACATTGATCTGCTAGAAGAACAAATGACAAAACTAATACCCCCTGAAACAGTCGTCAAGTTGCACATGAAAAGGTTCTTTCAATTCTTCTACCCTTTCATCCCAGTTCTTGACGAAAGAAACTTTACAGAGTCAACCAAGAGAATCCTAGTGTATACACCAAACCCACAACATCCAGCAGACCCACAATCAACCAGCCTCAAACTCAACATTGAAAGGAAGACGGATATGGTAATAGTCGCAACGTTACTTCTCGTCCTGCGTATCTCATACTCTGCCCTCCAGCTAAAACTCGAGAGCGTCTCAAGAACTATCCCACCATCACAGGATGAGGCCCTTCTACTGGCGTACCCCATCGAAGCAATAGTGATAAGTTGTGTTAACCATTCGTTAAACAGTCTCAACTTTTTACGTAAGTCATGCCTAGAAATAATGCAACTTCTCTTGCTCAACAGATTCTACCAGACCATTGCTCAGGAAGATGGAGATGGTGGAGATGGAGGTGATGGGCTTGTCTACAACGGCTTACTGGTTAGTACGGCGTTTAGTATGGGATTGAACAGAGAGATAAGACTCAGATCGATCCATGATTTTAGAACACCCAGTGCGAACACTGGTGGTGTCGACATCAGTTCTTTCTCCTCAGTTTCCACCAACCAACAAAACCCCAAGTTTTTGTCCATTTGGAGTAGGCTATGGTGGACGGTGATGGAGATGGATGTTGGGTTGGCGTGCCAGTACGGAAAACTTCCCGCTGTTGCCAAGAATCAGTTTGATAACAAGGTGCCAAGTTTTGATTCTCAGGCTGGAAACCTGTACAACTTGACTCTTGATAAGGCTGTGGTTTCAAGGATTGGTAAGTTTGGATCCGTCTACCCTCTCTTGGAAAAACTATTGAGGATGTTGCACGGTGTTGGGAACAGGGCTAGGGTTTCGGATGTTCAGACCGAACTGCTGATTTTGGATGCCGTTAAGAAAGAACAGTACAACCTGGATGCATCCAGTATCATCTACAGATCAAAGGAGGTAGACCAGGTAGTGTTTGTCGATTCTCTTGATTCACAGTTGAAAGTTGACACGTTTCAGTACTCCGTGTACTATTATCTACTATTACACTTTGAAAAACAACAGAATCTGTCGAGTTTCCAATCAACTTTGACGAAGACGTTGGATCTAGTGTTGTCCAGCATCGAGCTGTCAGTTTCGGCATTCCAGAAAATCACCGATGATTCAAAGTGGTCTGAATATACAATCATATTGATGCAGCCACTTCTTCATTGCATCTACAAGATGCTCCAGTTGTTTCTATACATCGCTGTTCGCTTGCTTCTAATGCAGACCCAACGCAAACAGTCGCTGATGAGAAGCAATACAAACTACGATATGATGGTTTCCGAAACGGTCAAGAAAGTCTCCCAAACGTTAAAAGTGGGGGTAAGGGTTTTTGCATTGGCTGGAGACCAGTATTATCTGGCACTTCGTGTCTTCAGCCATTACAGATACGTTGTTGAATCGATCGACAAGGGAGGCAGCCCAATCTTCATCTTCAGCAATAGCATGGTTCAGAACTACCCCAACCTCTTGGAGAACTTTTCGACTATTGAATTTACGGCACTCAACGATAGGTTTGATCAATTTTTAAATTCTGAAACGGTCCTACGTTTCAGCAAATGCATTTGTGTTTGGAAATCCAACCAATCTTCATCCAGCTTGATCAACCAGTCATCAGGGTTTTTCCACGGTGAACAGCCAAAGAGTTATAGAAATGCTGTCGAATCGAATAGCACACCAGCAGGTGAAAGATCGAGCTCTCTGTCCAACACTGGTACTTGCGCAGGCATTGTTAGTGGTGGCATGGGTGCTGAAGAAGATGCCATTATTGATGCCATGATGACGCTGAATCAGCCGCGTGGGTTTGGTATTCCAATTTCCAATGAATCCAGCCAGTCCTCTTTTGAAATGCTGGAGGAGTGGATGGCTTCCAACAGCGAGTTGTTTGACACGTTTGATCAGGAATGGTCACCTAGCGTTGTATAGATTTAGATGGAAGCTGCCACAGTGGTGCTCTTTTTCTGGCACGATTCTTTTGAGGAATACCACTCTGATGGTTGTCGAAATAAATGCGTGAAATTCTTGAATATAAAAAGTATGTACAATATTGTATATATCTATATCTATATATATAGCATATATAGCAACTTTAGCTCTTACTGCTTTGGAACCTTTCTGATTCTGTAACCTTCCTGCTCACCAGTATACTCTCCACTCAGGATACTCATCTCTATCAACTGCTGTCTCTTGATCTCCTCCTCCATCCTCACCTTCTGTTCAAACCTCATCACTTCCTTCTCGGTATGGAAAGAAGCACCAGAGGCAATCCATATCGTATGGTAGAATATACGGATACGCAGACCAAATGCACGATAAAGCGGGGATCTCCAACGGAGAAGAAGCTCAGTTGGAATGGACACCAACGAACCATATAGTCCTCCAACAAAGATGGATTTGAGAATCACGGATGAGAGACGGTTGATCCTCTCTTCTGAATGATGAGCCAGTTTCCTCATCGCTGGTGCTGGAGTGGAATTGTTGCTGTCGCTGTTGGGCATTATGACTGTTGATGGATGTTGTGGAACTTCCTATTAGTGGAGTAATTGGGGCTGGAAAGTCAATTGGGTGATATGAATATACTTTAAAGCTGCAACTCAGGATCTATTTTATATGATTTGAAGGGCTTTGTTTCTATAGATCAGATTATCAAACTATGAGGTCTCAAACGTGTTGTAAAATACTTCAGGTTGTTGAGACTGGGGAAGTTGTCACTTTGACTAGCTTTTGGACTACCAGTCAGACGCACTCAGAAACCATCATCCGTTATGCACACAGTCAAAATATACAGGTGAATTTTTCAGCTCCCCCATCTCTTTGATTTGAAGACACTGCTTGTCCTCCTACTCACCTTAATGGCATCAATTGGGAACTGAAAAAGAAAACAATGAGTCAATCTAGGAACGATGTTTTACTGGAAGATCTAAAAGAGACACTCAAGTCACATCCAACCGTCGATGACCTCGTCCAGTGCCTGGATCAACTAGATCAAATTGCCATCGACGATAAAGATCAGTTTGAAATTGTTACAATCCTCCTGAATGGCATCATACCTGACACATATGAGCTCTTACAAAAGAGCACGCAACGGACACTGGTCAGATACCTTACAACGAGACTAGGGATTTCTCAGCTCATAGTGCGATCCAAGCTAGATACCAGCGGGAAGGTGACATACGCTAAGGTTCTTGCAGACCTTGTGAATCAGGACACCTTCAAGCTACTCTTTACAGGCTTATCAAGATCCAATTTTAAAGAGGTGAATACTTTAGTGGGGAATCGACTTATCGATGCCCTAAATAAAGCTTATTTAGACTCGAAGGATGATACGTTGGATAAAGTTACCAAATCTTATGGAAAGACCATTTTTAGGTATCTACTTCAAAGTGCCGATGTCATTGATAATGCTACCCAGTTTTGGCACTTGAGCAATACGTGCATTTCTCTTGATCAGTCTGTACTTTCTGTGATATTCACTGACCGAGAGGCAAACAGAATAATTGCTAAGCAGTTCGACTCTCGTCGTGATAAAACATTTGTGAGGCGATTGTCACTCTACTTGGCTGCTAAGGTAAACGAGCAACTTTTTGAAGCCTATTTGAAAGTGCTCGGTGAATTGAACCTGGTTGATTATGAGTTTATGAACAGTGTGATTGAGGACTCAACCAGTTTTTACATGGTAAAGGCGTTTATCTTTCTGTGTCATAAGAAACAGTCAAAGTACATCAACACACTTCTCAAAAAGGCACTACTCGTATTTGGCTCCAAAGGTTACATCAAACAAACATCACTCATACGCCAAGAATGTCTCACGAAGGCACTCGCAACTTTAATCTCCTTGTCTTCGGATGAAAACGTTGAGCTTGTGTCTCGTGACTCAATGTTTCTAGACAGCATAAGCAACAGATTGGAATCAAATAACCCAAAGATACGAAGCTTGGGAATGATTCTGGGGGACCTTGTTTATGAGAGAATGAATAATGGGAAACCAATGTTCGACATTGAGAAACACAGGCAGAATATGCAAGAGTTTGTTGAATCTCTCGGTTCTTTATCCTTATGTTTGAACGATCTATCGTTGGAGGAAGCTTTGAGGCAAATCAGAACTTACAAAAGTGGGGTGGTCACTATCACTGAAGATTTTGTACTTCCAAAATCCCAGGAAGTGCTTCAAAGTACGATGATTGATTCTGATCCAGAAGACTCTGATGATGATATAGAGGACAGTGTTGCTTCAAAGAAGAGAGTCCCTACCCCGGTGTATCTCAAAGAGCTGATATTGTACTTACAGTCTGATAGTCAAAAGGATCAATCTGCATTTGAGAAACACGAAATTGCCTTTGCAATATCAACTCCTCTTGTGAGAGTGAAAGCCAACTCTGAAGAGTTGAAATTCTACAGTCAAGCACTTTTAGACTTGGTTATTGGTATTGAGAACAAGTATAACTTTGAAGGATTTGAGGCATGGCAGCTATCTTTCATGATCGCGGTAACCGTTGGTGATTTCAAACAGGCCACTGACTTTATCTTGAGATCGTTCATTGGCGGTGATATATCCTTGAACAAACGTATCATGCTTTTGAGTTGTGTGAGCTTAAGTTGCAGAGAACTGGCCGGCTTTGAGGACGCATTTGTTCAAGGCAAAAACAAAGTAAAGAATGTAGGACCGCAAAGGCTTGCACCTCATTTGCATGAACAGTTTCTCAAGTACGAAAATCTACAAGGTGGACAGGTCAACCAGCTTGAATCGGTCGTTAGGTCAATCGAAGAGTTGCACATGGCGGGGACAACAACAAGAATCTCTTCCACGCTTTCCAATAAGAGAAACAATAAGGCGTCAAGTGTTCCCAAGACTAAAGATACGCATTTCATCAACAAGGTGCTCCCAAGTTTATTCTTTTCATTGATTTCGATTTGGCAAACAGTGGACTCAACAACACACAACGGGTTTCAGATAGGACAATTCTCGCCTATTTTAAACTCACATTTTCTCAAGACTATGTCAATTATATTGAACTGTGCAATACCGTCCTCCATCGAAATGATTGACATGATTTCAGAACTTTTACGCATAATAGTGGGCCAACTGAAAATCATTACCATCAGTTATGAAAACATCACATTTGAGTCTCTATTGGTTTGTCTCAAAGTTGTGCTAACGTTGGACTCTACAGAGTTGTTCCAAAAGTTTTACTTTGATGAGCTTATTACGATCAATCGGCTTTTGGTTGCTATCTACTCATCTGGCGCTATAACCGACCAAGCGACAGCAAACAATTGTGGCTTCATCTCCAACAAGATTGGCGAGTCATTAAACGTGTAAATTATGTACTCAAAACCCTTGATATTAGTTTTTGCTTTTAATTATACATGATCCGTAATTTTGTAAAAGAAGAGATGTGCCAGATCGGCAACCAACCAGCCAATAAGATTCACTATGCATCAAGCCAGATTACTGGTTCAACCGAAACTCCATACCAACCGAGATGTCATATGGTTAATGTCTTCAGAACCTGCCTCTTGACGATACTTGCAAACTTCTCCCTATCTTCTCTCCAGAGCTTGGCAGCATCGACATCAGCTGGAGAGTTAGGATTCGGCTCAGCAAGCATGGAGCACACACTCAACAGGATTTTTTCAATGCTTTGCAGTGGACCCCATCTTTCATCTGCCGATTCGTACTGTAGTGGATCATCCCCTGGAGGGTGCAAAATTGAGATACAAACGGTTCCGTCCTTGTACACGTTTGGGTGCAAGATCTTACTTTTAAATTTCAGCGTGGGTGGTGATAAAGGGTAATCATTTGGAAATTTCAAAGACGCCATGAAAACTCCGTTCTCGTATAGAGTTCCTTGTGGACCTTCCAGTATGCATTGCCATTCAAACATGTTATCTTCTGATATGGGTCCTGCCACGATGCCCTCTGTTGGTTCTTTGAGAAGCTCTTGGAACTCTCTGATAAGACGACGCTGTGCTGTTGATTGCTTCGGCGGCATTATCTCTGACTAGAATACTTTGCTGAGGACTCTTGGGTTGTATTGTTAGTCAAGCTTGACAATGCCAATTATATGTGCTCTGTATTGCAATCGGCACAGTCCCTCGTCAACAGCAAACAGATAAATAGGTATACTCGTATCTTGTGATTCATCATCCGGCTGTCCTGATGATTCAAACAGCCGTTGCGCTTCCGTGCCCTGTGCTGAAATATGGCAGAGACGAGCAAATTAATCTTCCACGGCAGTGCAACCCTTTTTTATGTCCTTGGGGAAAGTGAGTTCTCCTTTCTTCCTCTGAAGAGGTCAATGTTTCTATCTGTTCAGGTTATATCACCTTCAACGACAACGGTTTGTGCTGATCCAACTCTGGTTGAACATTTCCATGTGATTACATTTGTTGGTTTGACGCTTTTAGGCTCTTTCAGTACCAGTTGTACTATCCTCAAACCTCTAATCTCAGCAAAGCTTCGAGCCGTTTGACAAGATCGATCCAAGAGGCTCCTCATACGATATACCGCCGTTCTCATCTTTGGTTTCGCCCCGATTGGTTGCTCAAAACGAAGACGCCAGGTCTTTGATAGCTTTGATATCAAAACGGTGCTTTGTCTATCTCCTCAACCGCTTGCTCTGGGTCTCATCTTCGCAGCTTTTGATCATACTATACTCATCCAGCCAAAGCAATACAGGTTAATCTGTTACCAACTAATTAGTCTTTGTGTTAGTTGCGACTGACCCAACCATTCATTACATACAAGAAACCGGGACATATGATTCTAGTTGATGGTGAAAAGTATGCCTGCGAGCAGTGCATACGAGGTCACAGGTCTTCCACCTGTAAGCATATGAAGAGACCACTCGTGTTGGTAAGATCTAGGGGCAGACCTATGACTGATTCAACCCAAAGAATAGCCATATTTGCCGAAGAGTTGGGAAATACTTTATCGAAAAAGGATAGTGACAAAATTTCTGGCCAAGAGAATGGAACGGTGCCAGAGCTAACATCTAAGACATCTACTTCGTGCTGTTCTTCTAAGAAGCAGGAAGCCAAGTCGTGTTGCAGCACCGTTAAAGTGGAGATGGATGACTCTATGGGTTTACAGGAGGCTGCAGATCCAACAAGTTTCAAAGTAGAGCATACTTGTGAATCAAACTGTAACTGCAGTACAGCAACGGTATCTTCATCACGCTCTGCTTCATGTACTCCTTCAAATACATCACTTGTTGATAGTGACTCCTTGACTCCAGAGATCGCCGATGGATGCTCAAACAAATCGAAAAAGAAAGCAGTGATACTTCTCAGAGCGTCCAAGAGACAGGTGTTCAATGTCTCGAAGCGTTCACTGACGCTCTTAGAGCCGGTCGCTGATATACCGAATAACCAGGTAGGAATAGATATAATGCACAAGGTTTCCAAAAGCAAGAAACATGGCAAGAACTATTGCAGAACCAAGGCTTCCTCTGTCAACGAAAATCTTATAATACAGGACCTCAGCGGGACGTTGAATCAATCACCGAAGACTACTCCAACATCTTGTTGTAGTACATGTGATGAACAATCATCAGCCAAGGTAGTCAAGCGTGGAGAAGATTACGTCCTTAGCCCATCTGTTAATATTTTGGAAGACCGAGTTGCCACTGCATACCAGAACTCCGCAAGAGACTACTACCATGCTAGTCAACCATCACAGTCACACCTCAAACGGCAAGAATACTCACAAAAACCAGTTCCTGTTCAAGAACCAATGATGTACGATATATATCTTGCTGACTCTTGTACAGTGCCTGGATCGTGCATGTGTGACCCTAATTCCTGCAATTGTGAAGAATGCGTTGTACATAATGCTATAAAGTCCGCTTTTTTGCAAACATCAGAATACCAACCTAACAAAGGGCCATCAAAGAATGAGCTCACATCCTTTGATAAGGAGCAGCAGCGACGCCTCGAAACGTTTGAAAACCAACATCTGACACCATACGGTCATGCCCAGGTTCAGTCTGCCATACCATTGTTTGAGCAAAACTTTCAAAGAATGTTATTGAAGAACTCGTCACCTTCTGGATCGAACAGCATAAATGAAACATCTTCCCCACAGTCAACGAGCTCGGCAGTGTCGCGTATGGACTGCTGCTGCTCTGCTGATGATTGTGCGTGTTTTGATTGTGAAGTGCATGGTATTGCACACGGAGTGAGGTTAAGCGATGGTGTTGTTGTTGCCTCCACTGATACCCAAGATGTCATCATGAGTTTACCCCAACAAGAGAAGGTTTTCAGTAACGAACATAATAGCCATCCTGTCAACTCGATGAACTCATTGCAACTATCAGCAAACGAGTTTTTAGACAGTTTAGATTTGTCCGAGTTCAGAGATGATTGTTGCTGTTCTGATGATGCCTGCGATTGTGCAAACTGTTTCAAACACGGGAGGTTTGGAAATGTTAGCATTAGTTGAAAAAAGCATCAACCGAGCAGATATTTTAATAGAATTATTAGATCTATAAATGCATGCTATTATTCCTAGAGGAAAGTCGTAAGTGAAACCATAATCACCATTCATCGACTGTCCCTTCAATAATGCCTTTCATTATTAAAATATTATCCGCCTCTCTCTTACCAGACATCCACGCACCATGAACAGCTCCAGCACCATCAAGAATGGTGTGCTCTCCAGCAAATCTGACGCTTCCTAAACCTCTCTCCAAAGCAATCACAAGCGAAGTAGGATCATCACCAGGTTTGCATGCAGCGTATGAGCCTCTAGAATATGGATCTTGTGTCCAGTTTGTCGATATCACGTTGATAGGGTCTGGAACTATGCCTTTTGATAATTTGGAGACAATTGGTAGCATGTAGGACCATGCCTGATCCGGATGAGCCTCTAGATGATCGGTCAATGGACCTTGAGTAAAACACAGGAGAGCAGGAACGTTCTTAATTCTGTGCATGTTCAATATCAAAACAGGGAAATCCCAAGCTTTTGGGAGCTCGGAGGAAGCTTCGACTGGCTGTGGTGTTGGTCTAACACCTTGTATGATATTCTTGTATGTCATGTCATCGTCTGATGGCTCAGAGATGGCCACAAATCTATCAGTGTCCAAATGTTCCCAAAAGGGGTTGGTGAACTCAAAGATGAACTTTCCAAGTTTACCAAAACTCATCTGCAGAAGGGCATCCTTTATGGGGAAGGGTAAGACAGGCTGCCATGCAATTCCCCCTTCCTCTTCAGGATCAAGCTGTAGAATACTCTGTGGTACCGTTACTATGATGTATTCACAGCTATACTTGCTTCCGTCCCCCGTCTCAACTACATTTATAGGAGATGATCTAGTAATGCGCCTGACAACTTTTTGAAGATGTATGCTGTCTTGTGGGAGCTGGTCAACAAGCTGCTGAACAACGTTGCCGTACCCGTCTCTTATGAGACAGTTTCTTCCAACGTTATCAACAAGACAAAATTTTGAGGACATCTGATCCCAGCTGATCCCATGCCAAAGCTCCAATTGCCTCATGAAATGAGGGGCATACTCGATTTGGTCCTTAGAGAGAAGCTTCTTCTGTTTGTGTAAATACTCAGCTATAATTTCACGCAATGACATATCTTGGATATCAAGGTTTTCAAAGTATTGTAACTCTATGAACTTGTTCAATTCGGCAACAACCTGATCTATTTTCATATGTTCAAAATCTTTAGACGTAAGATCGCCACTGAAATAGTATGGTTTGTGATCGTCAAAATATAGATCATGTCTCTCTGACTCTAAAAGTTCATCAAACAGTGGATTCGCCAATGTATCATGAGCCCAAGAGGCACCCAGATCATAGGGTGCCAATCCCGTCTTATCGGTGAGGATCCTTCCTCCCAGTCTATCCCTTGCTTCGAGAAGCACAAAGTCAACTCCGTGGGCATTCAATTGCTGTGCTGCCTTCAGCCCTGATATCCCACCTCCTATAATAAGAACAGCTGTAGATATTTCATTCATCTATGTTGTTGTTGTTGTCACAGTGTACATACAAAGTGGAAGAAGGGAGTAGCCAGAAGAAGTGCCAAATATGTTGTTTTGAGTCTCGTAAAGATCAAAGATGATTTTTCAATCCGAGAGATCTCATGGCGGTGTCACGCTACCAAGTTTCACGTGACTTGTGCTGCCTCCATCAGGATCGAATTGTAAACATTGCACATCAGTTTTTGAATCAACACTATGGATAAGATAAATCAGTATCTCTTGTTCTCTATAATCAGGTTTGGTATTTCAAACAAAATTTCCAAATCAGCTGCTTCTTTACCACTGTACAATTGCTTTAGATTGTTTGCCCAGTGAGCCCAGCGGAGAGTGAAAGGATGCAGTCAAACTTCTTGAGCATCCCGCTTAGACATTCCGAGGCAGCCAACCTTTACAAAGGGTTCAAAGGTATAATAGACAATGAATCCTACCAGGCATCATCATCATTTGAAACAAACCTCAATGAGATCAACAATCTACGAGCTAGCGTCATTGCCCTAGCTTCAAACAAATCAACACTGGAGTACCTTGGCCTTCTTACGCGATACTACGTTCAGATATCATCGATCGAACAGAAGTTTCCATCAGATTCAGTTGTCTTTTCATGGTTTGGCCATTTAGGTACGAACAATAACGTCCACTTCAAAATCTCATCTTTGTTATACGAGAGATGCAACATCCTGTTCAACATTGGTGCCGTATACTCACAACTGGCTGCATCTTGTTTGTCGATGGATGGGTCTGGTGATAGTCCTGTCCAAGAGGAGAATCTTAAAAAGTCATGCATATACTTTCAGTATGCAGCTGGATGTTTTGATCATCTGTTGGGAGGGCTGATACCCAATCTTGAAGAAGAAGTTGGGATTTCGAGCGGCCTGATACCATTGGAGTTGAAACATGAAACCATTGCATCTCTGAAGTTTTTGATGTTGGCACAAGCGCAAGAGACATTCTGGTTGAAAGCCGTTAAAGGAAATCTGAAAGACACTGTTATTTCAAGACTATCACTTCAAGTATCTGAATATTATCAGATGGCTTGGGAGAAGGCGAACAGAACCGTTTGTCTCACGAAGCAATGGATTGCCTATCTGGCCGTGAAAGGAATTCATTTTGAGTGTGCTGCCTACTATAGAGCAGCCATTAGTGCATCAGCATCTGGGCGTTTTGGAGACGAAGTTTGTTATTTGAAGCATGCCTCTGACCTCATAAAGAGCGTGAAATCATTGAAGGTTGAGAACGAAGAAATACTGGTCGATGTTTTGAATCTAGAATCTGCCTTGAGAGAAACCTTGAAAAAATCAGAGAGAGAGAATGATTTGATCTATTTGCAGAATGTTCCAACTACGGTGTACCAGGCTACACCAGTTACAAAAGCACCAATGGTCAAACCGTTACTGCCTTCAGAATATGATAATCCACTGAAGACTTTAGAGCAGAGCGAAGATTATGGACGACCTCTGTTTGAAGGATTGCTTCCGTTCATTGTCATCCGACTTGCCAATTCTTTTGAGCTGCGGTTTGATTCGTTCATAAAGGGAAACTTCAACCAACCGTTGATGGAATTGAACCAACAGATTGACCAAACACTCAACCAACTCAACATGGTAACGCAGATTGATTCGTTGTTGAAACCACAGTCCATTCCAAGTTCCATCATGGAGAGCCATGAAAAAATTAAGTCTTTGAACGGGATCAGCTATATTAACCAATTGTCAGCAGAGTTAGAAAGTTTACGGAACCGTTGTAGAACTTCAATGGACGAGAAATGGGATGTGATCAAGTTTGAAAAGAAAGAGGAGGAACGTATGACAGGAATCTATGGCACCAAGAGATGGAACTTGGGTGATTTTTCTAACTCTGGGGTGAAAGAGTACACCGATAAGTTGACCGATTTGGAAGGATACCTTCAAAAGGCGAAATCTGGTGATGGTGTTATCTCTCAAATGATTGTACAGTTGAAGCCGTTTATACCCATCTACGACAGTCTAGAAAGTATCAAGGAGTATCTCCCAAATGCGAAAATTCTGGAGTTGAATCCCGATTTGAAAGATCTGATATTCAACATTGACGAACAGATCAAGCTGCTGAGGCAGTTACAAGAGGAGAGAATCTCATTTATTGACGACGTTAACCTACGTGCCACTTCCATTCAGATTCTTCCCCTGGTGATATCAGCGTATAACAAACTAGGTACGAGAAAAGTTGAAGAGGATCAACTTGAGCCTGTCCTGAATAACCTTATGGCAAAGTTTTCCAACGACATGTCATACCTTGCAACGACGTCTCGAGTTCAACAGGGGAAACTTGACGAGTTACGATTGTTAAACGAGGAGTTTCAAACTGCCAAGCAAGGGTTGAAGAAGTCTGTAAAGAGGGAGGAGGCTCTGCTGGTGTTACAGGATACCTTCAGAGGGTATCTTGAGATCATGGAGAATTCGATGCAAGGGTTACAGTTTTACCAGGAGTTTCTGTCAAAACTTGATGCCACCGGTAAAGATCTAGACCAATGGTTGGACACAAGAAGAGGGGAGAGATACGCCCTACTTCAAAGATTGGAAGAGTTTGACAAGAAATATGACAGTTGATGGTTGACTCCTTTTTGCTGAGTTTATGAAAGAGGATAAAGAAGAGTGCTTAGAGTAGGACCCTTTTGAGTCACTCGGCTGTGCCCGACTCCAGGCAGGACCTGCCGGTTTGATAAACATGAGCCGCAGGAGATGAGGCGTGTATAAGCTTTTTCCGCTTTTTTTTTGATTTTGCGCTTCTCTTGGCTTATGAATAGATAGATATCCACAAAACGTTGAATAAACCCTTCAAGGAGGGGATCCTTTCGAAAGATTATGAGTCATTGAATGATTGCCTTTGGTAGCTTGCAATACGAAGAGTGTCTTTTTAACTGGTTGCCTGTATGGACGGTAGTTGGATCATAGTAGTATCAAGTGTCTACGTTTTTCCCCTAGATCATTGATTGATACGTTGTTCCTAGAAGCAGCAACAGAACAAAGAGACTGCCAAGCAAAATGAAAGGCATAATGAACAGACTTAAAGGTACATCCGAATCCTCTTCTATCAATGTTGAAAGAGTGAGAAGCCGAGAGGACCAAAGAGACGCAGAAGCAGAAGAATCACCAGAGCCTCACATTTCAAATCCCAAAGGAGATCGACCACCACAGTTCAAATCAACCTTTCAAGAGGTTCTTTGCATCTCAGTGCTTTGCCTTGGAGTGTGTGCCGCAACCATTCCAGAAGGAGCATACCAATGTTCACTTTCGAACGTTTCCGACTACTTTGACGTTAATGGAGGAGCCCTTGTCTGGTCGGTTTCCTCGATTGTCCTAGCCAATGGTTCGTTCTTACTCATTGCTGGTAAGATGGCCGATTGTATTGGGAAGAGAAAATGTATTATCTTTGGACTTGCTGCATACACGTTGGCTTCCTTGGTTGGTGGATTCATGGAGAGTTTCATTGGATTGGTTGTGATGAGGGCCATTCAAGGTTTAGTCATTGCTCCTGTTGTTCCTGCCGGTGCTGGGATGATTGGTGCTGTCTATGTGCCTTCACGTCGAAGAAACGTTGCCTTTGCTGCGTATTCTGCCGGTGGTGCTGTTGGTTATACCATAGGATTGATCGTTGGTGGGATATGTTGTGAGTTTTTCAACTGGAAGGCCATCCAATACTTTCTTGCCATAATCTACGGGGCCATTTCTGTTGTCTCTTGGTTTGTGCTTCCGAAGGATGCAGTGGAGATGAACAGAAGGGATGTTTGGAGGGTGTTGAGGAAGTTGGACTATCTCGGTAGTGTCTTGATCTTCTCATCGTTTACACTAATATCGTTTTCACTTACCCAAGTGGATGCCACCGACGACGGTTGGGCTACGCCATACATCTACAGTCTCTTGGTTGTTGGAGTTGTACTTGGTGCCATCTTTATGGTTATTGAGACCTACGTTGCCAGTGATCCGATCATGCCTGTTCACATTTGGAAAAACAAGGATTTTGTCCTCTGTACCACGGTGGCATCGTTTACATGGTTAACTTTCATTGGAACGTTGGGTTATTATCCAATGCTATACTTTCTAGATGTTCGAAAGTACTCTCCATTGTTGACTGCAGCATGTGCGTTGCCTATGGGTATTTCTGGAATGCTTGTCAATGTGTTTGTTGCATTCAGCTTCCATCTAATATCAGGTAAAATATTGATGATTGTGGGGAATTTTGCCTTGCTCATTGCTGCGATTCTCTGGGCAACTCTTACCTATGATAGGATATACTGGGCAGGACCATTTCCAGCATACATTCTCAGCGTTATTGGTTGCGATTTGACCTATAACGTTGGAAACATGGCAACGATAACTGCCGTTGAGGAGGAATGGCATAGTTCTGCCAGTGGAGTGTTCAACACTGTCTTACAGCTTGCGTCTGTTATTGGATTGAGCGTTGGAAGTGTTCTAGTCTCGGCACAGGATCCAACCTATGGAACGATGGAGCAGTCTGACAATCCCGAGAGTTTATTCTATGGATTGAGAAATGCGTACTACTTTGGAATTGGGTGTGCTGCTTTTGCTCTAATGTTTTCGTTGTTTGTCAAGGTTGGCACCGCAGGAACTGAGAAGGTGAAGGAGGAGGATAGAGACATTGGGAAGGAAGACTTTCAAGCTGGAAATACAGATGAAAAGAAGATTGGTAGGACAACGATAGAGACATCGCAAATGCGTCAAGGTGATTCAATGGACCAGTCCTAGTGGTTTCTAGTATATACCAGTAATAATGCTGATATTAATAGTAAGATTGGAGTTTCAATGTCGGAATTAAAAGATCATCAGGGTTCGGAGTTAATTGAGGATTTTTTCGAATCAACCTTGGCAAAACTTGCAGAACATTTGAAGATTGTTCTCAGTTGGAACGATTGTTGTAATTGAACAACTCTAGATTCCTGATCCACATTATAATCAGGATTCAGTATAGGATTCAGTATGGGATTCATTACTTAAGGCTCAAAGAAAACTTGTTACCGGAAACTTCCTTGCTTATATAATCAGTCGGTATTAGGCGAGTCTGTCTTACGACCTCTCACTGCCAGAACACCTGTACTTACAACAAACGATTGATTAATGGATGGGGGTGTCTCTCATCCCAAAAATAAGGTGTTCATCCGTTCGGATATAAATAAACCATAAACCTATCTCGGATAGACTATGAAGCAGACGTAACAGGGGCGTAGCATGGCACGGCAGGAGCAACGAGCGTTCAGTGAGATACGAAAGAAGATCATTTTTGACGGGCATGTTGAGGATCCCATGAGGCCGTCATCAGATTTGCCACCAGGGTATCCCTATATGTGAAACGTTGTGTTTTGATTAGTGATTAGCTCATGTTGTTGTTGTCTTTCTCATTAATCATTCAAACAGCAATTACTCAAAAGCAGCTAAACAATTTACGGAAATACGAGCCAACTCCGGGATGTAACATTGCATGGCAGCCCGTCTAGAATCTTCTGCACCTGCTGGCCGGACGTAAGCCCTCGGCAAGGCAGCAGAGCCCGAAAGCGTGCCTCTCGGGCCGAAAGGTGCATGCCAGCGAGTGTGCCGTGCCGATTGTTTTCTACGCTCTCTGCAACTGCTTGAGCCGTTGGATTGTTTTGGTTGTTGTTTCTGTTTGTTTTTGTTTCTGTTTGTGTTGAAGGCTGAGCTAATCTGAATCCCTGGGGAGATGGACAAGAAACATCACCAACACAGTACCTGTGTAAGCTCTGAAGTTTTGTGGAAAGCTGGATTCTAACATGGCCGTTCAAGCCCGCCGTTGTGTGTAATGTGCTGCTGCTTGGAAAGACAGCTCGCTCTCGGTGTCAGTGCACGGTCCCCGGGAGAAAGTGCCACCGGGGAGAGACCCTGGGGAGGGCCCTGGGGAGCCACCGCGGGAAGCTCGAGCTCGGCCAGCCAGCTCGGCGAGCGAGTCCCCGCCCGCGAGCGGTTAGTAATCGGGAAGACCACCAAAAGCTCAACAGGTAAACACAGATTAAGCAACTTAAAAAAATTTTACGATTGCACCCCAAATGCTGATCCCAGCATCTTTTTTGCGCTAATTTCTCGCTTTTGCTTTTGTCCGTTTTGGTCAACGTTATGGTTATAGAATCAATATATACTCTGTTGTCTGTTGTGTTGCTCAACATAGCTTTCTGATCCATAGTATAAGACTATAGGTCATCTTTCTTCCTAGCTTCTTTAGCTTTCTTCTTCTTCTTCTCTCCATCCTTTTCATCCTTGATTGCTCGATTGACAGTTGAATTAGAATCAGAATCAGATTAATCATACCCATCATTTCATCAATTGATTAGTCGGAAATAACCAATTCATAATAATAACCATCAGTTTCAGTTTCACAACAGAGCGCACCAACTATAAAGATGAGTAGTTCCAATACAAGGAGCTCAATTTCTTCCTCTTTCAACACGGCAACATCCTATCACACTGCCGCATCGATACATTCAAACCGTTCAAACGTGCCTAACCAAACATCTGCTGCATCGCTACACTCCTCCGTCCCAACAGAGAGAGGCAATTCAATCCATACAACAACAATGTCAACTCCTCAAGACTCAAACTCGACAGACCTGGAAAACCAACAGCCAACGCTGTTTTGTCCAACCAGCAAGAAGGAAAACTCCTCTTCAACAGGTTTCGACGATGACATTGAAAACAACAGCGATGTTGGTTCCGAATTGAGCAGAGCCCAATCCAATCCGGACGTTACAAGAGAACTGTCCCGTATTCTAACAAACGCCAAGTCCATCGAGGCTGGCACTCTAAAGGCTGAAGAAGCAGGCATACCTATTCCTTCAATGGGTGGAGGAAGAGACTACCCTGCACCATTGCCAGAGTCCGATGCCTACACGGTCTCCTTCGACGGTCCTAAAGATCCCCTACATCCTCACAACTGGCCATTGCGCAAGAAGTTGACCCAGTGTTTTGTCGTTGGTTCCGATACCTTCTGTATTGCCTTTGGTTCTGCCGTGTTTGCCGAAGCTATTCCTGAAATTTCAGCCCAGTATAACGTTGCCAACGTTGTTGCCACCTTGGGTGTTTCACTATACGTGTTTGGTTTTGCCACAGGTCCTATCGTTTGGGCTCCACTTTCCGAACTCTACGGTAGAAGACCAGTCTTGCTAGTGAGTTCTTTCTTGTTCATGGTTTTCAACTTTGCAGTTGCCGTTTCCGATAGGCTAGAATCGATCCTAATCTGTCGTTTCTTTGCTGGTTGTCTTGGTGCTGCTCCGATGGTTGTCGTCCCTGCCTCTTTTGCCGACATGTTTGGCAACAGAACCAGAGGTACAGCCATCGTTATGTTCTCACTTGCCGTTTTCCAAGGTCCAATGATGGCTCCATTCATCGGTGGTTTCATCGTTGCCAACTCTAGTCTTGGCTGGAGATGGACAGAGTACATCACCGGTATTCTTGCTGCTGCTGGTTTGGTCTGTGTTGTGTTCTTCAGTTATGAGACCCACCACCCAATCATCCTTGTCGAAAAGGCCCGTGACATCAAGAGAAGAACAGGCATCTGGGGTATCCATGCTCCACATGACGAGTTCCAGTTGTCGATCAAGGAGATTGTCGAGAACAACTTGAGTAGACCAATGGTTATGCTTTTCACCGAACCAATCCTCTTTTTAATCAGTGCCTACAACGCCTTCATCTACGGTATGATCTATCTATTCTTGACCGCCTACCCAATCGTGTTTCAAGGTGGTTATGGGATGGCTCCTGGTGTTGCAGAGTTGCCATATTTCGGTATCATCATTGGTCAGACCCTTGGTGCCGGTTACTGTATCTACTGTGAGAAGAACTACGTTGAAGTTATGGAGAACAACAACAACAAGCCTGTTCCAGAGGCTAGACTACCACCAATGATTGCAGGTTCCTTTGCATTCCCAATTGGTTTGTTATGGTTCTGTTGGACCGGTAACTACCATGAGACCGTCCACTGGATCGTTCCAACAATCTCTGGTTTGTTCACAGGGTTTGGTTTGATGGCCATCTTTATTCCATCGATCAACTATCTTGTCGATTCCTACCTAGTGTTTGCCGCATCTGCCATGGCTGCCAATGCCTTCTTGAGAAGTGCCTTTGGTGGTGTCTTCCCATTGTTTGCCTCCTTTATGTTCAAAAACATGGGTACCAACTGGGCCGGTTTGTTGTTGGGTTTGTTTGCATGCTTGTTGATCGCCTGTCCATTGATGTTTGTCAAGTATGGTAGAAAGATCAGACAGAGATCCAAGTATGCATTCGATTTGCATTGATCAGTATCAATCCACAAGAGTGCAGTATGCATTCGGTTTGCATCGATCAAAACACAGTATCAATTTACAAAAATGCCGTTCCATTTTCATGGAGAAGTGATACCCTACCCTCCATTCTTCAGCTATTCATCTACTGAGAAAAGTCTTGGAAGAGTTCTCTTTTATTAGCTCAAGTATCAGTCATTCTTCTACGGTGCTTTTGATAAATCTTGTACAATCATTCTTTTCACTGATTTTCGATGCTCATCCTAAGCATTGGTTTACTATCTATATATCTTTGGTACTCAAAGCATGGTAGCTTGTGCTAGTTACTTGTTGAAGAAGAGTGAAAAAGTTGCAATTTAACTTGCAGAATATAATATTTTGTTGCAGATTTTAAGATCCAATTCGAATGGAATAGTAAAAAGATAGCGTAAATGATAAAAAGTCGTTATGACATCTTGCAATGTCTGTCTTAGCAGCCAATCGACATCCACAGACATTGGCAGACATCTATTCGTTTCGCTTCAGTGTGATTTTTTATATGGTTTTATGTTTCCGTTTTATTGATGGTAATTCCTATACCCTTACCCATGTCATGCGATTCCTAGCAAAAAGAAGAAAAATGTGTGGCATATAAAGCCAACGGAAGAAGTATAACTCTTTGGATGCAATTCCTGAACGTATCCAAAGAAACGCTGTAGCATCAATCAAGTCTGAGAAGGGCAAATTCGATAGCACGATCCCAAGATTCATCTCTTCTATCTATAGCCTCCTTATAGCAACTTTTCAGAAACTTCGCTGTCTGATCTTTCCCTAAAAGCGTGGAATTCGGGAGAACATGGTGACACGTTTTCAATCACGAATGGTTGGCTCACCGTGTTGGAGAGTTCTAACCACTTGATGTTGTTTGTGGATGGGTTGGCAAGGGTTGCTGACGGTATGAGGTTGAAGCTTTGTAGTTCGGCATTTTCAGACACCAACGTGCTGTTCTTGGAGTTGTCCTCGGTTAGTCTAATAGCTTGCATTTTTGTATGTATGAGTTGAATTGAGTTGAATATGATCTAATTGAAGTATCTAATTGATATGTAGGTTGTATTGGTTGATGCTTTTTCTTCTTGATACACAGAAAAGACAGTTTGAATATAATCTGGGAATGGTAGGGTATTTATACAGTTAGTAATCAGGAGTGGTAGCAAATCTGCTTGGAAAATAGAATCATCATAGTCATTCACTTTATACGCCGTTCACGCTGACTCACCGGGGAAGCCGCTGCGTGCCAGCAATTTGGCTGACGGCCCCCCGTGGGTCTGCCCCTTCCCCGGCGCCTGAGCGGCGGGCCATGGGTCAGGCCTAAGCGGATGACTGACTGAGTAACTGCCGTAGTGGCTGCGCATTGGCCACCGGCAAGGCCTCCACTGGTGGATCGTAGTTAGAATGTCGACTGGTACTGTCCATTTTGCAATGAAACAGGAACGATCGGTTAGTGATTGCCAACTGTCAAGCTCCGTACCTAGCACAAACACCAAAGGCAAACGAAGTTGCAATTGATCAGCTTCCAAGAGAAAGAAATGAAAATTTCTCCAATGTGGATGACGTCTGATTCACTGCTGCTGCCTGCTGCGGTCATGCCCCCGTGGTGCGCCCCGTAGTGAGTCCCCCGTGGTGAGTCCCCCGGTGGCGGCTGCCGTCAATCATCTCCCGGCCCGTGCGGCGTATGCATGTGAATCATCCATCTTTTGCTCCCCACAGCACAAAGCATCTCCGGTACTCACCCAATGCCGAGCAGATTCTTACCCTACTGGACAATCAGTGGCTGTCTTTGTTTTGTTTTGTTTGATTGATTGCTGGATGCTGGATGGTTATTCTTCTTCATCTGGCTTTGTGGCGCTCATGGAAGCTGGGAAGTTGGCATGGCTTCTGGCTACGGCTAATCTACCCAGCAGGGGATGGAATGGTCATCCATCCATAGGCAGATTTTTTTGTATTTCACGTTGCTCGGCTAAACCTATGGTGAAACGTATGAATAATCACTGTTGCATGTGGGGAAAGCACACTAAAAGCTTTAACTAACGGTAGGCACAGCGTTTTAGTTGCCTTGAAAGTTGGCTGTCTGATCTTGATGTTGTTGTTTGTTGTTGGTTGAACGTTTGAGGAAGCAGCAATGATCTCATCACACAGGGTGTGATGAAATTTTCACACTCGAGTAAAGTCTCGTATATCTGGATGCTTCGTAGCGATTGTATGTGCTTTGCAATTGATCTTTGGCATAACAACTTTTCGTATGCTTCAATAGTGGTCGGGTGAATCAGCATTAACAAGCTTTCGTATGCTCCATCAGTGGTGGGTCAGCATAACAAGCTTTGGTATATTTCACTATTTCAATAGTGGCTCAACTTTGGCTTGCTTGCCACATTCAAAGCATACCACTAGTTACTAGTTGCTATACGTGAGAAGCCAATCGGTTGGTTTCCAGTGCTCTCTTTTTCTCTGTGTGTCTCTCAATCCCATGTTTGGACTCAAAGTGAAGTACATCGATTGAAGTCTGAACAAACTTCCATGATTTCAAAATCAAACTGGCACAATCCCTGCTTAGATATCCCTACTTTAGAATCTCCTACTTTGATATCCCAACACAGAGTCGTTCGAAGGACTGACATTCACCATAGACTAGGCTGCTGATCTCCCTAGTCCATGTCGTTTGAATTGCTTCATTACTTTGCACCCTGAAGCGTTTGCTGACGTCACTGAATCATCTCAGTAATGTTTGTAGTTTGTTGTGATTTGTTTGGTTTTGAATGGGATCCATTGGCAACACTTTGGCTATCTTCCCAACCGTCAAAGATCTGAGCTGATTGAGTAACATGTGGTCTGACCCAATCTCCTAGCCATGGTTCTCGTTCGACAGACGGTATCAACACCTCCAGGCAGCAATATGGGTGTGGAGGCATTTTTCAGCAATGGTGAGCTGTTGTTGTTCAGTTGTCGAAGGTGTCCCAACCGGTAAAACCTGAGTCCTGATCGTATAATGTTGTTCTTCCAACATTAGGATGCATCCTGCCTGGTCCCCTGTAAGTCGTATGAAATATGAGACAGCATGTTTCCCAATTGAGTATGTTTGGCCCTCACATCAAGCCATTGATCTTATAGCATGACTTTCTTAGTTCAAAAGGAGATGCCAATCGACATAGGATAGCTGAGAGTTGGAGACTGATAATAAAGAATACACAGTTCACTCACTGTATGTATATGCTACCAGTAGTGCGAAAGCTTCAAATGTGAAAAACTAAATCAAGATGTGTATGCTCAAGCATCAAAGATGAGATCGTTATTAGACTCTACTGTTCCTACTCTCTTCTTATCAAATCCAGTCTCTTTCATTCTCACTCGGATCACTAGCCATGAGCATAATTTATAATCAGGCCTGCCATTGAGTAGAATGAACGTGAGTCAGAAAAATAACATCCTTGCAGACTCACATCGAATCATAAAATGAAAAGATCAACAGAACAGTGGCTTGGCCATCAACAGCGTTGATAGCTCTTTGCAAATACAATGACATTACATTGATGAAAATTCACCATTCAATATATTACAAATTATAGAATACCCAAGGCAGCGAAGAAAACAAGAGTGGCAAACATAACTTGGCTGACAGATACTCCAAAGTGATATTTTTCAACGATGTGAAACAGAGCCTTCCTTGGATAACTAAGTTTTGCATTCTAGAAATCCTTCTAGTTCAAACACTGGAATTAATAATGATGGAAATATGTATATCAAAAATCGTTCAGCAAGATCACAATGCTTACTGATGACCAGGAAAATGAATCATTTTGATGCGCAGTAGTGCTACCAAAAATAGGCCTTAACAGAACTGTAGTTACAGCACTACTAGCTTTCAAAAATATCAAACGATACCTTGAGTAATGCCTATCACACATCAATGTGTATTCAAGCTTTGTTTGATATCACTCTCAACAAATTTGAAGATGTTTACTTCCTCAGCGTTACAGGCCGAGATTTCTTTACCTGGAAGTCTTTGCATCAATATACATCGTATTGTGAAACATATGAAAAGAAACCGTTGAAAATGAATTCCCACGATAGTGAAATGATAGATTCAACCCAAATTGGGAAAAACAAATGTTAATTCTTCTTCTTAGCTTGTAGTTTTTCGGAATATTAATGAAATATTTAAGATTTAACATTTTTGAGGAACATTTCCGGCACTGTTTTGAAATGTTCACGCTGCAACATCATATCGCTTGTTAGTTTTTACATAAAGAAAGAATGAAAGACATCTATCAGAACAAAGAATAAAAGACATCAATGGTAACAAAATTACGACTTTCCCGCTTCAAAATTCAAGGAAGAAAAAGGGTTAAAGTTAGCAAGCGAGCCAATCGAGCCAATCGTGCCATGGGAGAAGAATCGCAACCCAAATTCTTCTAAATGTGGTTTCTCGGTTGCTCGAAGTGTCACCTGCTCCTTATCACCAGCCATCTCCACCCTCATCAACTTATGTTCCGTCATTCTGATAGGGGAGTAGTATTCTTGAACCAGCTGGACCAAGATGAGTTTTTCAATATGACACTGATGCTGCCAGCCAACATCTACGGGTCACTAAGTTTGCTAAGAGCTCAGTGTCGAAATTTGGAGAGACGATATTAACATCCTTTTTGGGAAGTCTCAGCCGACTTCTATCGGGACAAGTTTCCGTTTTGAGCGATTTATAATGGCAGGGAAAATTTAAATCTTTAATAACTCCTCCATTAAGGGTACCAGTGTCACTATATTACTGCCCAAAGATGAAGACTGTTTCAATCTATTGATCGATACCAGTTAGGTATTGTCAGTGTCACTGATACGGTCACAAAATGGCTTTGAAAAGTTTCTCAAAAATCCTAACTTGGGTTTTTTAAAATGTTCGATTTCTGCACATTTGAAAGTACTACAAAATACCAGATTTTTTTCTGAGTAAAACCCCAAGGTATGGGCTGGATTGGTGTAAAACTGGTGCCAGGAGACCGGAAAACGTCCAGATCAGGAGCGGTACAGATGCGAACCCACAGCACATTTGCAAAGTACTGCTTTGACCACTAGGCCATACGTCCCTATTTTTCCCGAGTATTAAATTTATTTCGCCGGCGATTTGGGCCATAATCCAGCCCGTATTTGACTCTTCTGAGCATACCATTGGAAAGAGGGAGTCAAGCTCCACTAGATGATGTAATTGAAAAACCAGGATTCGTCCAAAAATGTTTGATTTAGGGCATATTTCAAAAGGCCTCCAAAAGGGATGGTCTGAAGCACAGAGATGAGCAAAGGCATTAAATTCAGGCAGTCACCCTTGTAGTCCGACCACTTCTCTACAGTCCACTTCAAATCCTAGGATGGTGGGAACGATGGGGCAGCAGTAATGAACATTTTGGTAAAGCACCTTATTTTGGAGGTGGTCGCGCACCGCAAGATTGAACCTCACCAATGAGTATTGGTCAGTGTATCTTGCTGATCTATAGCGAAAGCCACTTTAGCTTTTAATCATCAAAGTATCAGATTCCATGCTATAAGAAGGTCAAATGTTTGGAGGTATTGTAGTCCTGAAAGGTCATAGTTTGGAGACTTGAAAGCTTTGGCTCTCGCGGAAGACTACCAAAGAAAATCGAAGTAGACAACCATTGTTCGTTATAGTTAATCGATAGAGGCAGCAATGCTCAATTCCGTAGTTCTAGGAAGAGTGAGGCTGGTGACGATGTCTTGAATTGTCTGGTAACAGTCAGAATCAGCCAAGGGAAATAAAGCTAAGCAGGATGCTACCACAAGCACAAAGTGAAAGGTCTTGATCGGTTGACCTTGTGTTGACCTCATCTATTCTCAAGATTTGTTTCCTGTTATCAGCTGCCAACCATCCGTTGCAGTATAAATTTTGAAGAATATCAGTCAACAACAGCGAAGTATTGCAATTACTTGTAGGTCAAAGGGTAAAGATTAACTCATATTTGTTCGATATATTCTCCTGATTGATTGTTGAATGACATGAAATATTGTAGTGATGTAGCTAAAAGAAAACAAAGCTTTTAAAAGGAAAGATTAGTATGGACGAGTGAAGGACAGTGAATGCTATATACATGCACCCATAGACAAACAGTGTTAGACTTGTTTTGAAATTAAAGTCCAGTCCCAGTCCCGCCAGCACCAGCCTTCATCAAATCCATCTCAATCTCTTTGGTGAATTGATCAACAAAGTCCAAACCTGGATTGTTGTTATTCTGAGAGAACCAGTTGAACAAGGTGTCAGAAACATTATTGTCAAAGTTTGAATCCTGTGCCCATACGCTGTCAAACAGAGGTTGATTGGAAGATGGAGCAGAACCATCGTTTTGACCCTGATAGTCCTGTCCATTGTATGGCTGTGGGAATTGCATAGGTATGTAAGTTTGCTGCTGCTGCTGTTGTTGCATGAGGTTGGCACTCAAACTTCCTTGATCGTACTGAGCAGATGGTTCAGGCGGTAGCTGTTCGTTTCCACCAATATTTTCCTGTTGTCTTGCTTGCTCTCGCTGCACTTGCTGCTTCTCCTCCAACTCTCTTTGTAAACGTTGCTCTTCTTCTTGTTCACCTTTACGCCTAATCTCAGCCTCATAGTCCCCAACCTTTTTGTGCTTGACGTTTACCTTTGATTTGAACTGAGAACATAGGTACATCAAAATCGTGGAGTACCTGGTACACAAGTGTAACTCATCAGGTGTTGCATCTCTCAAACACAACGCAGTCTTTTGCAAAAGCGTGATGATCTCTTCAACTGGAATAACACTAAGCTTTATAATGTCATTAGCCGACTGTACCACGTTAGCAGAAGCTGAAGCCTGTTGCTGTGTCGTATCTGTTGTCAACGTTAAATAACACTTGACTATAAAGGCAACGGCTTTAATGACTCGTGTGACCCATCTGACAGGCATGTATTTCAACAGTTTGAGCTTGTTCACCCTATGCATGACGGCCAACACTTCCTTTGCTGCATTGTATGCCAGTTCGACATATCTCGAATACTTGGCAAGTTCGTCCATTCTTAGATTCTTCCCCCTCCTTGAACTTGCCGAAGCCGTGACATTTGCCGAGGCTGTATCACCACTCAAGGCCAATGAGTAAAGGTACAACTTGGCATAGTAGTAATCCAAGATCAACGATTCTCTTTCGATTGCCGAATAGCAGTCCTTAACATGCTTCAAAGATGGATCCCAACTGGTATTTTTGTTTGGATCTGCTTGACCATCAGCACCAGCTCCACTGGCAGCAGCAGCGGCAGCAGCAGCGGCAGTAACGTTGTGCACGTTAGAAGGTTTCAAAAACTTGTAGTACTTCTTGTACCAGTTGACCAAGATCGGCGAAAGAATGTCCAGAATGGCCAAGTTTTGATACTTGTCAAGATTGCCAAGTCTAGGGTTGTTTCCATATAGTGACTCGTAGCATAACGAGGTGAACTGTAACAATTCGATCGTTGCACTTTGGTACTGTGTGAATCCATATGCAGCATCAGAGACATCAAGCTCGCTCAAAGACTGTGAAAGCATCGATCTCTTGTTCAAATTGATTGCCGAATGTGTCTCTGCAATATGCGTTGCCAGTAGCATCAATGGATGATCGTCCAACAATAACGATAACCTGGTTGCAGTACCTATCAACATGAACGACATGATCTCTGATCTTTTCATGGCGCTCAGTCCAGCGTACGAATCATCACTCTTGTCGGTGGAACCAGCACTAGAGCCAGCAGTAGCACCCGTAGTAGCACCAGCGGTAAAACCGTTTGAGCCATTGGTGGTGCCAGTTCCGGCATCATCCTCTGGAACGTTGGCATAGTCAGACCATCGGAAATGGATGGCCCTTGGGTTCCATTCGGTAAAGAGCAAGAACGATAACACCGTACCGACGGATCTGCTTGAAGATTCACCCCAAACCGTCATGCTGATAAGCCTTTGAGAGTAGACCCATAGCTGTTCATGGATTTCCAAGTGTCTGTTTGACATTTTTCTTTCGGCTGATGTGCCTCCTTCCTCTTGATCTTCTTCTTGGAACGGATGGTACCTTGCAGAGATTGTCAAGATTGCACATAGTAGCAACGGATACCCGGGTAACACATCCAGGTTGTGCAGTTCGTTTGGAATATAAGGGAAGAATGGATGCATTGTGGTGAAGAATAGTCTGACCAATCGTCTTGCTTCAACCTCGGTCAAGATACGATCCTGTCCGATGTACTCTATATCAGAAAGCTTTGATGATGGTTTTGGTCTGATCGTCAATGTTGATCTGACCGGTGGCATCATCAGACGGTTTTGTCTGATCGTTGGAAACAACGAGGTTTCATCTATAAAGTTTCCTTGAAGTAACTCCTCGGACGGTTTGACTTCTGGTATAGCCTGTGCTTGGTTGTAGGATGCAGTAACTTCATCGGTTGCCACTGATGGTGGGATTGAACTTTCCAACGAGTGTGAGGTACCAACTGACTGCTCCACTGTTGTTGGCTTTGAAGTTTGTTCACCAACCGGTGTAGGGCTAACCTTGGCATTGCTGTTGCTTCGAGAAGACATAGCAGATGAGACTTTGGTTGAACCTGTGTCTTTCAGGTTTGAAGTTGACGGTTGACGTGACAGTTTTGACTTCTTTTCCAGAGTTTCAATCTTGTCGTATGCATCGATTCTGTCTCTATCATCAGCCTTGGCAATGTTTCCGGCAATATGAGCTAGAAAGATCATTGTGGAGTTGCTCGTCAAGTACTGGTTGTTGTTCTCTGGGATCGAAGAGATGGAATAGGCCTTGACATCGTCCGAAAAAGTGGAGTTACCCCGTGGATTCGTCTGACTCTGGTTTTGAGTTGGTTGCTGTTGGCGAGCAGGAAGAGCAGACAGTGTCTGATCAGAGGTATTTGGAGGCATGCTATTGATATGCGCATAGAGTGGCATTTGAGGTTGTGATGCTCTGGACGGGATAAGTGGTGGAATATGGCCAGATATTCTAGGCAATTGTTCTGTGGATACTGGAACATTCACTGTTGCTGCCGATGATAAAGGGGTTGCAAGACCGTTTTGGCTTGGAGGCAACTGATTGATAGGCATCGAGTGGTTGAATGTTGCAGTCGAAGTTGAGGATGAAGCCGAGGCTGTTGGGAATTGCATGAGTCTTTTGAAGTCCTGATTTTCCTCTATCTTGAACTCTTCTTTACGCTTTCGACCACCGTTGATGTTCTTCTTGCCTCCTCTCTTACTCTCTGCAAAGACACATTCTTTTCTTTCTCTTTTGCACCTGGCACATGGAGGCTCATGGGGACTGTCAACGCTGCCAAGGTCACACTTGACCTTTCGTGTTCTGCAGTTTAGACAGGCTAGATAGTTTCTTTTGAACCTTAATGTTTCAGAATCACCATTGGTACCGTTAGTTGGCGGTGACATTTGCCGTTGCTGTTGTTGTTGTTGGTTGGGGGAAAATGGAGAAGCTGATGATGAGCTAGGGATTGAAGACGGTCTGGGATCGTCGCGGCTATAGTCGGACATTCTGTGTGATGAGATCAGTTTAGAAGTGTAGAGACAGCTCTACAGCAGAGGAGAATGAAAAGCAGGGGTATCACAGAGGAGCTTCAAGCTGTTGATTAACGAAGGAGTTTCAAAAAGCAGTAGGTTGATTCCGTTTAGAATGGGTTGGGGTGAGTTGAGTTGAAAAGTTAAATGTGATCATCCTCGGTTATGCCAGGCAAAAGATGAAAAAGTACACAGCTATGTGGAGGTTACGTGGTGATCTCTGCAGGGCAGCAGCGCTGCTTAGAGGAACGGGCCTCGTTTACCACCATCTTCTAGATAATTCATTACTTGTAAGACATTACTTTAAACTCCTTATATGACGAGTAATGGGGAATTAATTGATGTAAATGTTGCCATTCTTCTATGTTTGATTATGAAACAAACTGTGTATATATATAGATAGATTCATATATAATTGGAGTTGAATAAAAATAAGAGACATCACTTTTTCAAATGACAAGTGGTATAGTCCTGTGGCAAAGGAAGAGAACAAAAAACGGAAAGATTATACGTTTGAAAAGAAAGAGAATGAACCAAAGAGAAGGGACAAAAACATGGCAAATGGCAAATGGCAAATGGTAAATGATGGTAAATGACAAATCAAGGCTACTTCCTAGCCATTAGCCAGTAGAAAGCATAGACAATTTCCTTCTTATAATAGTGTACGTTAACACTTGTAATCTTTTCATCTCTTGTACGTTCTTTTCTTTTCTTCTAATCAAATCTTGAACTATTCACAAATACCGAAAGGTCTAATCTCTCTCTCTATACATCAAACGGCAAACTTCTTGGTCCACTCTTTGGCTGTCACCTCATACTTTTGACGGTCTGTCTTGTAGATGTGAGCAATTTCAGGAACGAGCGGATCATCGGGATTGGCATCCGTCAACAACGAACAGATGGACAACAACACCTTTGAGATCGTCAACGCTGGGGACCACTGATCTTTCAAAATGTCTAGACAGATGTTACCGTTCGAGTTGATATTTGGATGGTAGATCTTTGTTTGGAAGGAGATCTTAGGTGGCTTGAATGGGTAGTCTGTTGGGAAATGGATCGACAAGAAGAAGACACCTCCTGCGTATGGGGAATCTGGAGGACCCATGATGGACGCTTGCCAGTGATACAGATCATCACCGACTGGACCGGCAGAGCATGATGAAGGTGGGTCTCTTCCTAGATCACTTAGTTCCTTGTTAATTCTTTTTAAAGACATTGTTTGTGAGGATATTGTATGTGGGAAGGTGGATGTGGGAGGTTTGAAGGATATGAGTGAGGGATTGTAAATCGGGTGTCTTGAGACTAGGATGTGACTATTAGTGCCGTCTTTGATTGATATGATGAATAAAGTATCAGAGGTTGATGGTTTAAATCAAAGAAGAGACTGAAGTTTGTTGATGATGATTCCTGGAAGTTACAAACGTGTCTCGTGCTTGAAACCTCTCTTGGGATCCAGGTAATTGAAAGAGCCATATGAGAGAGGTGGAAACAGATGGTTAGTCAGTTGGTTTGGTTGGCTGGCAAGAATTGCCTCTGTGTGTCTATTGACGAAGGATTGTTGCTGGAAGATTCAACTACTCAATTTCCCGCCAAGGGTTGTACGTAATGCATTACCACATATATTACCCGGTTGAAAGTCTACTCTTGGATTGCGTAAGCAGTCACGTCATTGTATTTAGTCTGCCTACACACATGTGACCGGGCAGTGCTGCAATGACAATGCCATCGGTAGCAAGCAAAACCAGCCCGTTATCCATCAACCTTGCCGATGGTGCTACAACTGGTGGACAGTACAAACAATTGAACAAACCAACAGATCTGTCATAGTCACGGTTGGTTGACAGGGAAGCAGGAGAACAAGCAGACTGTGGTTGTGCAGTACACACAGCTCAATCGGGTCTCGTCTCGAGGGAGGAAGATGCAAAAAAAAAACGTACGATTCCCAGCCAAAAGATTATGTCCCAACCATCTGAGGAATTACTACTGATGGATGGACCTATGGATGGATAAATGGATGGATGGATGGCTTGAACGTCAGAATGGATGGCTTTGTTGTTCTAATCACATAGATCTGGCCAAGGTGCTTCTGCATTATTGTGCCATTCCATTGATTAGAGTGGTAGTACTGGTATACCGACTGATACTTTGTTCGGCGGCGTGTCATACTAACGCTGGTAGTTAGAACTTCGATGCAGCAGGGATCTCACGTCAGATACGAGAGAATCTTTGGATACTTATCCACAAACCTAAACATGTAGCGGCCATGAGATGCCTGTCAGTGAAGAGACTCAATATCTCCTCATCTCGCATTGGAGACCCTTAGGATTGGCTTCTGGAAGCCAATGACATCCTGTTGTGTCTGACAGCCAGTAGCTGGTAATCAAACTGTTCGTTGCCAATGTAGTAGACATGGCCAGTGGCAAGCAAGCCAGAGTGACTCCATCACCAACAGCATCATCAACATCAGTTCAACCTGCCTGATGAAGAAGAGCGGACGGCTAAAGCCAAGGATGTTCGATCCATAGATGACTGATCTTGAAGTTCTGTCTCTCTGCTGAAAGGCTGACGAACATATATCATACCAGTTGATGATGGCATTGACTGTCAAAGAGAACAGCCATTCTATAGAGTCTAATCGTTCCAATTGACTTTATTTCGGCGTTCATTTCAGGACCGCCGCCTGCTCCCGCCGCCACGGCACGAATCGTCTCGTACTCGCTTAGCCTGACTTACCTGGTGGCCACGTCCATTGGCCGCGCGGTAGCCGCGCGGTAGCCGCCCAGTGGCCCCGGTACCAGCCCCCCCCCCCTAGTTGAAGGGCGGCTATCACTGATAGCGAGCACCTCAGTAGTGTGCAATCCACACAAAGACACTTCAGGGACTAAAAGAAAACTATGAAAAACTGTATGCAGTTAGTGAAGGCAGTATCAAGTGGTGTTTAGATAGACAAGAAACAAGAGTGTCTAACCAAGAAGCTTTCTTTTCTCTTGTTGTTCACCTTTACTTGATAGATTACATACTTCTTCATAATCAAACTGCTCTTCTGAATCAATCCTGCCTTTATAACCGCATATCTATTGTCGTTTGAAGATAGAACAACCTGTCAATCTTTCACCTATTTTGCGCAAACTAGAAAAGGTTACAACAATTCTCCAACTGTGTCGAATGTTCTCCTCTTGTCAATAAGAAACGTTCCCGATAGATCAAACAACAGTTGAAAAAACCCCAGAAAGGACAACAAGAACAAAAGATTAGTCGTTCAACCATTCAATCAGCCAATTAATCTTTATCAAATAGGACAAGTGGTTTATTTTTTTTTCCTGACCGTTCATACCCTATAGTGCTTCTCTTTTGAACATCATATTCAGACTTCATCATGGATTTCGGTTACACTTTTGGAGATGCTGATGCCTTCTTGTTTTCTCTGAACAACCAGGGTGGCTCTCATCTTTCCATGCCAACGATTAATACAAACATAGACGCCGATATTCCAAGCGACCATACAGCGCCAACCTCTGTCTATTCAAGTTCTGCCTCTGCATCTATACCAACCCCAAGAGCCTACACAATGTCTTCCAACCTGGAAACCAACACTGATGATATCAACGACTGGCTCACGAATGGTGATTCGGATGGTGAAGACATCGATTTCTCACAGCCACGCGGCATGATTGATTCTTCAAACCCAGAACAACTATTCTCACAACAGGCCGAGGGTTTGTACATACATCAACAACAACAACAACAGCAGCAGCAGCAGCAACAACAACAACAGCAGCAGCAGCATCAACAACAACAACAACTGCTACATCAACAGCAGTCACAACAACCATTAATAGATGTACAACTAGATAACCAGTCTGGAACGCCTATGAATCTGTATCAACAGTCACAAATTCAGTATGGGAACTTATCCTTGTCTTCCAGCAATCCAAATGGCACTGTGACCGCAAAATTAGAAAACACAGACGATTTGGTAACACCAACAGGCTCCTATAGCTCCAACTCTTCTCCAATCTCAGACACTTTATCGCCAGGCTCCAAGGATAAGAAATCAATGTCGTATTCGCTCCTATCCAAATCTGGAAAATCTGGAAAGAAAGATAGGTCTTCGCATAACATCATTGAGAAGAAGTACCGTACAAACATCAATGCAAGAATTCTGGAACTACGAGATGCTGTTCCTACGCTTAGAGCAGCCACCGAAAACAGACAGGTCTCAAGAGATGAGTTGGAAGGTTTGACTCCAGCAATCAAGCTGAACAAGGCAAGCATTCTTTTCAAAGCAACAGAGTATATAAGGCACCTTGAATTCAAAAACGCTGCTCTTATCAACGAAGTGATGCTACTTAGATCCAACTCTGGAGCTAACATATCTCTGCAACAGAGACAGCAGTCTCAACAGCCGCCCCAACAAGCTTCAAGTCTCATGGGTCAACAGTCTCAGCATCAGCAGGTTCCTAACTTGATGGTCCAAACGTCCCAATCACAAAGTCAACCTATGTATATACATCACCCATCTTCTGATGCTTCCCAGTACGCCCCACCCCCACAGCAGCCAGTGGATGCCCAAGGACTGATTCCACAAGACTCACCATTGTATCTCAACATGCAGCAGCACCGGCCTCAACCTCAACGGATTCCTCAACAGTTATCCCAATTGCAAAACCACCAACTCCACCAACATCCACAACATCAACTTGGACAGGCACATCCACCTAACCAGATGACGTTGGGGACAAAGATACTAGTTGGAGGAATGACAACAATGGTTGGGTCTCAACTGTTCTCGGGCAATCCAGGTTCATCCTCAGGAGGCTTGAATTACGATTTCAAAGGTCTTGCGTTCTTACCATTGGACAAACTCTTCCCATTGTTGTTTTCCGAACAAGCTTCTTTTTTCATCCATACTTTCAAAGTGTTGTTTTTCCTATGTGGAATCTACATCGTTTTCCAAGGTTACATTGATGACTTCATCGCAAGGTTGGATCCGGATACCGACCATCCGAAAAAGGTTAGATCTGGCCTACACCAAGGTCACCAGCAAGGAGAACAGCACGATGAACATACAAGTCAAGGTCAACGAAAAGGACAAGGTTCAAGTACCGATGCTGTCTCCTACCCGGAGATACTCTACCTGTTTGGACGGTTCATTGCTAACAAGTTTGGTGTGCTCACCCTTGAGATTGAGGATAAGCTAGCAATAGTTGACACTTTTGACAAGGATTACAACCAATGGCTCATCAACAGACTTCAATCCGATTCATCTGCAATTGTTTCTTGGAAACCACTCTTCAAGAACTACGTTTCCTCGTTGTTCATTGATGAGTCATTCTTGTACCGTTTGGATTTTGATCTAATGGTCAAGTTCCAGTTCAACCAGCTGGTACTTGCAAGACTGCTGATGTACTACTTCAGAGAACCCCTCAGTGGTATTTTGGGATTGCATCGTGCTGCAGATACACTGCTACTCTCATTGGTTAGAAGTCTGAACGAGACAAAGGATGTGGGGAATCTCAGCCCTGAAACTGTTCAAATGCTCAAGTTCGTCAGCAACGACATTGGATTCATCGAGTCACCCGAGTTACTCGAGAAGCTTGTTGAAACGTTGAAGTTGAAATCTGCTTTCGACAAGTCTTCGAGCATTTCCAATGGAGATTCGAACTATTCTGCGGTGAACGAGTTCATTCAAAATTCTGTTGATTCGGATCTAACGATGATCAATCTCTGCTGTGTTCTTTGGTCCATCCATTTGCTCAAGTCATACCTGGTTGATTATATATCGATATTGGCACTGCATGATCCATCAGAGGTTGCAAACGAAGGAATGACCAGCGATGAGGAGGAGGAAGACAATGAGGGGGATGAGAAGACGGATGGTGACGAAGAGGAAGAGCAAAATTATAATGCGAAAAAGAAGCAACCTCCCGTTAGCCAGTTGGAGTTGAAGACTCAGGAGATACTGAAGAATGTGTCTTCTGACAAGATCATCATCCCATCAACCTGCGTCAAGTTGTTGAAATGCCGCACCATCTTCAAGAGTTTGCTCAATCCAGGGGATGGTGGCTCTTTGACCGATACGTTTGAACTGATCTTGAAGAATGTGAGTCAGGTCAGTGAGTTCTCAGGTGCAATCACCGAGAACATTGGAAACTACTCCAGGTTTAAAAGAGGCAGAGGGGCCGAATTGGAAGATGAGGAAGAAAAAGATGAAGAGTATGACGATGAAGATGACGAAGAGCTGAACCAACAATCGCAGTTACAGCATGCCACGTCAAAGATTCAGAACCCAACAATCTCCAAGATTTTCCAATACTCTCAGGCTTCCCATCCATACCATCAGCTGCGTCTCATTTCCAACGAAAACAGACTTTCGCTAACCTGTGCACTGATTCTCCACTACTACTCTCGTAATGAGTTTGCAAAGGGTCGCCAGTTGATCAAGTATCTGAAGATGGTTTCGGATGACGATGAAAATAGAAACCCATTGATCAACGCCCGTTTCAACTGTTTATCTCTGCTTTCATTCATTGCAACATTCAAGACGGTCATTGTTGTCTTGGAAAAGGACTTTGACAACGACAAGACTGCACTGGAGTCTGATTCATCCGATGTGGAGTTGAGCAAGAGATCGATCGAATCCATCATTGCCTTTTTGAGGCTGTACATTGGTGCCGTGTCTAGTGAGATCATGGGTAGTATGAGCGCAGCACAGGCCTCTGCCTATGCAGTTAGAGTTGCCACTGCTGGTTGTGGTGCCACTGGTGCTGCCAATGCCATTGCTGCCGGTGCTGGTGCTGCCAATGATGAAGATGTGGGTACGGCAGCAGCTGGTGCTTTCAACGGGTTCATCAATCGTAATGACGATGACAACGACTACGATGTCGTCTGTTTGGATTATCAGTTGAAGAGTGAAATCAGCAACAAGTTGATCAACCTTGCCATGGAGCTGACTGGTTACTCGCACGCTTGAAGGGTCGCCATTGATGTCTAGAGGAAAAGAAACGTATCCTTTATTGTGTCCCGCTTATTATATCTACAGTTGTACTTTTTTTTTTTGCACAGGAGTGCCCCTTATATCTACTTGACTTTTGTTTTTAATTCTTTGTTTCCTGGGTGCAGTCCTATACGTTTAATTGTTTCATATTTCGCTTCTCTGATAACAGCTACTAACTAAATAGTAAGGTGATAAATCTTTAAGCCGTCTTTATACGAGGCAGTGCACATTTGATGGTCCAGGAACAACAGGGTCGTGCATCGTCCAATAACTGTAAGCAATCGATGGTGAATAATTTAATCATCGACAGCCGAAAAGGGTGCATTGTCCTCTATAGTGTAGTATGATATGAGTGGGACGGGACACGCTTTGGCATGTCTCTTGTTTGTGTTCAAGCTATACTCATTTATCAACCAACAACAATTCAAGCTTGTAGCACCAGCACCAATACTGGAAGCAAGCCAAATAGACTCACAGAAAATCAAGATCCATTCGGGGAAGTCTAAAGATCAACAAGAGAACCATCTTGGGACATAGAAACATCATATTTTCACTGTTTAGCTTTGTGCTTATTGTCCTTCCTCAGATTTCCAAAAGATAAACAGACTAATCCAGGCACATTATTTGTCTCTCCCTCCACTCATCAGTTTTCCACATCGAAAAGAATAGCAACAACAGCAGCAGCATCGGCAGATTACAAAACAGTACACCACAACTGGCACATGCAAAGATAGCATAGCTCACATCCGATCTATTCATCAACAATCTTTAAGTCCCTTACCATCAGATCCTTCCTTCCAATTGAAAGAGAAAGCACTCAACGGTCAAGGATACATAGGTTGCAGTGATAACACCCCAGAAATTTTCTCGTGCTAGAAGAGAACCAACAAAAAGGCACTATCAGGCCAAGAATAATAGATATCCATATATTATGTCCAAGAGACAAACAAATCTTTCATCTTTGGACATATCAGCAGAAGTGAAATCTAAGGTTTTCGGAAACGATTCTGACAAGCCAATCACTAGCGTCAAAGGATACACAAAATCATCACAGAAGTCAAAGAACAAACAGGCGACAACATCGCCATCTCTGTCAGCTTCGTCGGACAAGATTCCCGACTTTCATCATTGGAAAGAACTAGGTACATTTTTGGAGGGTCTACAAACAGTCAATAGCTCTAGAGGTACACAGCAAGAACATCTCAACTCGAAAAACCCTTTGAGCCGACCAGTGCTCTATCGTATTTGCAATCATTGTGATAATCCCATACTTGAAAAACATCTGGCAGATCATATCAAGAGCTGCATTGAGATGAAGAAGCAGGCCAAGGCTACTTTAATGGCTAACAAAGCACAAAATGAAAATGTGAATGGCACCAATAAGAAACTTGCAGCTTACAACAGGAAAAGAAAACTGGACGACGCAAAGACAAACTCCTCTTCCAATTTAGGCTCTCCACTGAATTTGGATACGCCAGCAAGTACACCAGTCCCAGAAGCGATTTCCAAACCAGCCACTAAGAAACAGAAGATAGCAAAAACCTCAGGAGCGAGCGCTGGCACAGGAGGAGCAACGACGTCAGCAACAGGAACAACAACAGCAACATCATCAGCATCATCATCGACGACGGCATTAGCAAAGGAGAAGAAAGCCAAAAAAGAAGTGAAGCCAAAGACAGTGGCAAAGCCAAAAGGACCTGTGGATGTTGAAAAACAGTGTGGTGTTCCATTACCTAACGGTGGATTCTGTGCTAGGTCTTTAACTTGTAAGACTCACTCTATGGGTGCCAAGAGAGCTGTTCCTGGAAGGTCTGCTCCGTACGATCAATTGCTAGCTGCGTACCAGCGCAAAAATCAGGCAAAGATTGGTGCTGCCGCAGCTGCAGCACAACAAGCCCAAGACGACCTTATGCACGGATCTTCAGTTCCTTTCGATGATGAAGAGGAGACCCATCAAGTGTTAGACGGTGTTACGAGATCTGCCCCATGGCCATTGGAAAGAAAAGTGATAATGCCAACAAAATTGAGGAACTCCTTCTTGAGAATGCGAGAGATGTTTGCCGGTGCTATCCTGCCAAGGATGCCTAACAACCCTCTGGGACCATTGCAAGGACGAAGCGCTGTTGTTGATGTTGATAAGACTACAGAGTACGTGTTTCCGATTCGTTCACAGCATCAAAGAGTACAACAGCCACAGGCTGTCCAACAACAGGAACAACAACAACAACAACAGCAACAACAACAACAACAGCAACAGCAACAGCAACAGCAACAACAACAACAACAGCAGCAACAACAACAACAACAACAACAGCAGCAGCAACGGAGAAATATTTCATCTGATCCCGTCATAACTCCAGGAGTTACTTCTTCCTCTAATATAACGGTAGCAGAACCTACATCGGCATCTGAGGCTGCAAAGGCAAATACAAAGGCAAACATTCAGGCAAAGAAACAACAGGCAGCAGTTGCTGCTCTACAAGCAAAGCTAAAATCTAGCGCAACGGGTCCTGTTGATGCAAGTGCAGCAGCAGCAGCTCTTCTATTACGACAACAACAAGCAGCAGCAGCGGTCTCTGCAGCATTACAGGCTCAAAAGGCTGGACAACCATTGACTCAACAACAGCAGCATCTGATCTTACAGCATCGTCAACAGCAGATGATGCAACAGCAGCAGCAGCATCAGCAACAACAACAGCAGCAACAACAACAGCAGCAGCATAGTATGCCACCTTCGTCGTCATCATCTAGCAGGTCTCATAGTCAAAGCTCACTGACACCACAGCAGCAACAACAACAGTTGAGGGCCAAACAGGCAGCTGCTATGCTGCTCAATGCTCAATCTTTACAACGACAACAGGCAGCAAAGGCCCAAGCACAAGCACAAGCCAGGCAAGGCCCAACTGGTAGCAGTGGAAATTAAGAAGAATAATAATTATGGAGGAAGATGCAATTTGATGTACATGCTATATTTTTGGGCTCAACTCTCTTAAACAAGTCCAACGCCATTTGCTGCTTACCACTTTTCATGTATTTTTATTAGAGTACAATCTAATATCACCACATTTGGCTCCTTCTTTTCTCTCTTTCTTGAATAAAATCTTCGTTTGGATCAGGCAACATTCCACAAGCTGTTTGTACATGAAAGGCTCATGGCAAAACAGTGAGCCAAATTTGATACGGTAACAACCACTAATCTCTAGCATCCTTAGTTTTCATCTTCTCAGCCTGTTCTCTCAAGACTCTTTCCTTCACCTCTGGTTTCAACTCTAACTCTTGCACTCTGTCGGTAAACTTCACTGTAAAAAACGTGCTATGCTTCCAATTGCCATTCTCGTCAAAGTTTTCTGGACTGGGTGGAGTATACTTTATCAACTGGTAATCCTTAAGCATGTAGATTCCACATGCGAATCCAGCCATGAGTCCTATCGTAATCGTATTGAAGCGCCCATTCACAGTCTTTGCCATTATCAAACTATACCAGTGGGTAATACTAGATATTGCAATTGAGTATTTTCTGCGATAATCTTGTCTCTACAATCTCTCTTGATCTTGTTTCTACAATCTTTCTTTCGATGAGTATACTAGGCACTTAGCTGTGCTTTCTCTTCCCCTCATTTTTTTTTGAAAGGTGATAAAGCTTAGCGGGCTGTGCAGTTTCTGCTATTTTTAAAAGACGGGCGAATAGGAACTGCAGAGGTTTAGACGATGGCGGCTGTGATAGCGTTGATCATGATAAAGATGATGAAGATGGTTAAACACTCGTTTGCTTACAATTGTGGGATACAACTGGGAAGACTGCACAGACCAAACATTCTCAGTTTTGATTTTGCATTTGGAGTACCATTCAACCAAAGAAAGCTTTTCAAACCATGTCACAATTACCAAAGAGAATCATTAGAGTGAGTAGTATCCCATGACCCTTTGCTAGAAGTTTCTCTTCCTGAAGGCCAACCTTGTTTTCTGGCCCCTTGATCACACATAGTAGAATGAAAACTTGACTAAGAACGCTTTTACTAATATGCAACTGTTCTACTTTTTTCAACTAGGAAACCGAAAGGTTAATATCAGACCCAGTTCCAGGAATAACGGCCACCCCACACGAGGACAACCTAAGATACTTTGATGTCACAATTGATGGTCCTTCCTCGTCACCTTACGAAAACGGCAAGTTCAAGCTGGAACTTTTCTTACCGGATGATTACCCAATGATAGCACCAAAGGTGAGGTTTCTCACAAAGATATACCATCCTAACATTGACAGGTTAGGGAGGATCTGTCTTGATGTCTTGAAGTCCAACTGGTCTCCAGCTTTACAGATCAGAACCATCTTGTTGTCCTTACAGGCCTTATTGAGTTCTCCTAACCCTGATGACCCTTTGGCCAACGAAGTTGCTGAGGAATGGAAGACAAACGAGGCAAATGCTATCAAGAATGCAAGGGAGTGGACAGAGAGATATGCCAAATGAGGCATGGCTTCGTGATGTTGAAGGGTTTATGATCAACGGACTTGATTGAGTGAATTTGTGTGACAAAGTTCCAGAGGTTTTAGCGAATGAAAGGCAGGTTGCATATTTCTGGGTTTCACTTTACACTCATTCTTGCTCTTTTACAGTTTTCTCACGAAAGTTGAGGCTTGCAATTGGCGAGCTAACGGTTCTCTTTGCTCTTGGGTGTTGTTTTTATTATTATCATCATTTAAACTAGTTCTTGCGGATTTCAATATACTTACATTCTGTTGCTTGTACGATCCATCTTAGTCTTGGAGATTACTTTAGATCATTAAACTTTTAGGGCCATGAGCTTTAATTATATGAACTCTGCGAATTGAAACAATTGATGCTAGCAACCGGTGAAAACATACAACCAAAAAAATAATCCTTGCTCATCTACAAATGGCTTCTCTCTTTACCAAGATAATTCATCCCAGTATTATCAACCAAAATGTCAGAGTTCCAGACTGCCTTCAAAACGTCAGAGAAATCATGAACATACACTATCTCAATTCCTAACTTGCCGTAGACCCAATCTTCAGGTTCACCACTTTTCACAGTCTTATTGCCACTCTTCAACAATCTTGCTTCCTCTTTGATAAGCTTGCTCAATGCAATATTAGCCTCTTTCTTCTCCTCAATGCTAGAAACATAGTCCTCTATGATATCCTTCCTGTTCAGGCGAGGAACCAACACTTTGGATATCTGGCCAGTCAAATGTGCTCCCAATAGTTTCTCTTTGATGCCTCCAATAGGTAATACTATACCGCTCAACGTGATCTCACCGGTCATAGCAATGTTTGAAGGGACTTCCTTTTGAAGAACCAGCGACATCAAACATAAAGTCATTGTAATACCTGCGGATGGTCCATCCTTGGAAATGGAGCCTTCAGGAACATGCAGATGAACTAGCATACTGTTATACCTGTCCAAAAGTTTCTCGTTGTCCACTTGCAATCCAGAGAGCATGTTACCGTTGAGTATGAATCCAACCAACGTGTTTGCGATCTGGGAGGATTCCATCAAAACCTCACCCAATCTTCCTGTACATGTCAAACTTTGAGACCCCGGCAATCCAACCATTTCAAACTTAAGCAAGGAACCTGAGCCATCTGAGTTATAAGAGAGACCATTCACCATACCATAGTTGTTCTGTATAGTCGAGACTTGAGCTGAAAATGCGTCAATGTCTGAAAGAGACGGTGGAATGCCTAGATAGACGGGCAAATCATCCGCAGTGACCACTGGATTGTAGTTCATAGGCATGACAAGTGTGGATGCATCTTTCTGCTGGCTGACAAAGTTAGTAAACTCGATCGCTTTACTTCTGCAGATGGAAGATACAAGCCTTTCCAAATTTCTAATACCTGCTTCCCTGGTGTATCCAACAGCAATCTTCATGATCGTATCATCATCAATAAACAACGAATCAAGCGGTAGTCCATTCCTTTTCACCTGCCTTGGAATCAAATACCTCTTGCAAATCTCAACTTTTTCAAAATAATTATACCCAGATAGTTCAATCACCTCCATTCTGTCGCGCAAAGGTTCACTCAACGACCATTGATCGTTGGATGTGCATATGAACAACACCTGGGAAAGATCAACTGGGAATCCAACGTAATGATCATGGAAACTGACGTTCTGCTCAGGGTCGAGTATCTCAAGCAAAGCAGCCTCCGGGTCACCCTTTCTCGAGTTCGATCCAACTTTATCAACCTCATCCAACAAGATCACTGGGTTCATACATTGTGCCTTTCTTAACGCTTGTATGATCAGTCCTGGAATAGCACCCACATAGGTTCTCCTATGACCTTTCAAATCGGCAAAGTCGTTCAATCCACCAACTGAAATCCTTTGGAAGTTACGGCCTAGCGTTGAGGCGATCGATTTTGCCAATGAGGTCTTACCGACACCAGGAGGACCAGTTAGTAGGACAATTGGTGCCTTGGGGAGATTTTGCTGGTGCTGTTGCTGTTGCTGTTGCTGTTGCTTCTTCTTCTGGTCGATTCCTTTGGACCCTTGATTTGGAAGTTTAAGCTTGGATGCCTCTCCATCGTTCATGGTGAATGGTAAGTCCTCGTCGTTTGACTTGGCATCCATGATTTTGCGAGCTTTCGATGTTGCATATTGTTGTTGATTGACTCTGTCGTGCAACTTCAAGACTGCCAAATACTCAAGTATCCTCTCCTTCACATTGGTCATTCCATAATGATCAGCATCCATAATAGATTTTGCAGTGTTCATGTCCACATCGATTGAGTGCAGCGCCTGAATTTCTGACCTCTTCACCCATGGCAAATCCATTATGACTTCCAAATACGTCCGTAGCACTTGATGGTCAGATGAGCTTGCTTGCATCTGTGACATTCTTTGGAAGTCTTTAGCAATCATCCTCTTTCCATCTTCAGCAATTGATAGATCTTCAAGAGACTCAACAAAAGCTGCTATCTCTTTCAAGTCGTCATCAGCTTCGTCGTCCTCTGGTTTTGCAGCGGCTCTATGCCTGGGCTTTGAAGTTGGTTGAGAAGGAGGTGGCGAGGAGCCAAGTTGTTCCACCAGCAGTCTCAAGCTTCTCAAGTGACTAGACACAAACTGTGATCTTAATAAATCACCACTGACTGGTCCATTCTTGTTGTCCAAATTCTTCCAGGATTCCAACATGTAGTCGAGATTCAAATGTTTTTCAAATACAGCATTGCCAAATTGTAGGCAGCTTTCTAGCTTTTCCAGCCTTTCCTCAGGTTGTAGAGCTGATAAGAAGCTTGTCTTCTGAACAATTGAAAACGGGAATAACGCAACTAGAATATCAGCGTACTGAAAGAACCCGTTGAATCTTGATTGGTCTGGATCCAATTTGAAGTTTTTGAAGAGTCGATTCAACCTTGCAAACCCTGCACTAGCTTCGCTGCTAGAAAGTTGAGAGTATAACAAGCTGGACAAGGGAGTCAATCTTAGCAAGATGTATTTGAGTTTTTCATCCTTGGAATAGTCAGACGTAGCATCAGAGCCATTGGAAAGTGGCACGAGATCTGTAGTGGTGGTGCCATCATCACCAGATGCTGGCTCTGTTGAGTAATTGTGCACAAAGTCTTCAATGTTGCTCAAAATCAAGTGAATCTTTTCCAACACTGTTTCACACTTTTGTTTGACTTCACCTGGTAGACTCAAGAAAGGATCGAGGCCAATTTGGACCAAAGCTTCTTGGGAATCATCTGTAACTTGTTGCACTATCTCACCTCTGACCAGTGCTTTGAAGCTCAGTACCACTTTACCGCTCACCCGATGGATTTCTGTGATCTTACCAATGGTAACCACCTTCTTCACTTCTGGGTTGGAGTCGTAGTTGAAACCAGGCAAACAACCAATCACCAGTTTATTTTCAACATCCAACTTCAAAATCTTGTTGAAGAGATTAATTCCTGAGCTGGCATCTTCTGATAACGTTGACCTTCCCTTTGGATTTGTTGCTAAAAGATCAAACTTTGCTGCTCTTTCTTCACCAATGATGTTTTTGAACCTGTATAGGATATCAGTTGAGTCTCTCTTGCTAAAGACTGTACGGTATGTGATTCCAGGAAGATAGATCAACCTCTGGTTGAGACGAAAAACCGGTAATGTGACGGTCAGATCTGTGGATTTGTCTGATGACATTGTATTGATTTCTCAGATTGTTGACTCTTGTATTGTATGATGGTGTTGGAACAGAAGGAATAATCACAAACAACTGGATAAAACTAGAAAGTGTTGATAAATGCTTGGATATATATCCCCTTGTTTATATGTGCATAGGCTGTGCCGGACAGCCAGCGGGTACACCGTAGGATATTCTTTCCGTATCGGGCATGGCGCCACTCTGGCAGGTGAGCTGCCGGGTAGCAGCCTTTGGCCGCACGGGGTAGCCTCGAAAGAAGGAAGGTTGAGTATGAGGAAGCTGGACATGCTGTGTGTCTTCAGCAAAATCGAGGTTGATTACAGCTGTAGGAGTGGAAACCACACGGCAATGACTCAATTGAAAATGCTGGAATGCCACTGGCTACGTGGGTGGAGCTCAAGTCGGTCGTTGTAATAGGGTAAATGATGGTATTGAAGTCTCAAATGAGTAGCCCAGAAGTATAAAGGCCAAAGACCTGGAAGTGCAGACTTGTGAAAAGATCATCCAGCCAGCTACATGGCGACAGATGAAAAAACAGGGAATAACTGCGAGTAATAAATCATACAGAGTAAAAATTGAATGTAAAGAGAAGATTGGAAAGAAGATTAGTCAAAAGAAGAGAGAAAGTATCGGGGGAAAAGAAACACACGGACTGCAAATAAAACCAAAACAATGATGACCAAATAGCATGTATAAGACAAAAGGATAAATAAGTAACAACAAAATAATAACGGGGACTCAAGAACTGATCTTTTCTTTTCTTCTTCTTTCATTTTAGGATAGTAGCAGAAACAATCAAGGAAAGGTTGTCAAAGGATGAAAGAAAAACAAATTGAGCAAAAATCCTTGATGGATGATTCCACTTTCAAGCGGGGTTTCTGGTAGTTGCTATTCAGATGGATGTATTTGAAAAGATAACCAAAATGATGTGTTGGGGGGAAGGAATCAATATATGAGCCCATGTGAAAAAGAAGTGATTGCAATGTATAACAATGTGTGAGTCTACTTGATCAACTCCAAGATCTGCTGGGTCAAGTTTGAAATCTCATCACCTCCGTTGAAATCCACCCCTGTCAAGTTGTTCAAGTTCATCTTACCACTGTTTATTTCAGCCTTGATCTTAGACTTGATCTCGTCGTTGTTTGACTCTAGCAACTGTAGCATCGTCCATAGGGCAATGTGCTCAAACGTTGAGTTACCACTGTTCAAAAAGTTGGATATGAAGCTGGAGATACCATCGTACTGTTTCAAGATGATTGTATAATCGTTGATTCTTGAGCAGAGGTTGGCCAAAGCTGCTGCCGAGTTACCACAGACTTCTGGATTGCTCGACTTTGTCAGCGGAATCAATGCATCAATGATGCCGAGTTCTAGCAGTTTGGATTTGAGATCATCAGCCAGTGCCAGTATGGCGAAGCAAGCCGAGATCTCACTTTGGACACTCTCCTGTGCCGTTAGCACCATATCTTTGCACTTGTTGACTGCTCCTGCCTCGAGCAAGGCCATCCTGTTTCTTTCACTACTTGCAGCAAGGTTTCTCAAGGTGGAAACGGCATGGCATTGGATCTCTATGGAATCTGGGTAATCGACAAGATCAACCAAAGGCTTTAGGAACCCAGCATCAATGATCAATGCCTCGTTCATTGGATGGATCGATATGTTTCTAATGCATGCCACTGCTGCTAGGACCAACGGTTCGTGTTGGGACTTGAGTAGAGACACCAAGTTTGGCAATCCACCGGCCCTGACGATTTCCAGCTGGTATAGTGCATCCGAGGCCAAGTTCCTCAATGCTAGTGTTGCCTGGCACTGAACCCTTGCGCTGGACGAGTCCATTAGTTGGACAAGCTGTGAGACTAGCTTTGGTTCTGTTGTTGCTAGTTTCTTCCTGTTGTTTTCGTCAACGGCAATGTTGGACAATGCCGTTGTACAGTAGTACTGAACGTCTGCATCTGGACTTGAGAGAAGTTGGACCAAGACTGGAACGGACCCTGCTTCGACCAACTCTTTCCTGTTCTCTAGAGAATGCGTCATGTTCAACAATGCACCAGAGGCGTTTCTTTGGACTCTCAAATCTGGAGATTTGGCCAACTTTGTCAATGGAATCAAGGCACCAGATGTGGCAATTTTCGTCTTGTTCTTATCCTGTGTTGCCAGGTTGGTGATACATCCGACTGCATTGCACTGAACTTCAATGTTGCTACTCATCATCTGTCTGATCAAAGGAGCCAATCCTCCCATCTCAACGATAAGAATCTTGTTGTCGTCATTAACGGCCAGGTTCCCCAATGCTGCACATGCTGCCCTTTGAACGTCCTGATCTGAGCTTTGCAGAAGAATAAGGATTGGTTCGAGTACATCCCTTGAGACTGCTCTTGTGTCCTTCTCTGTGATTTCTGCAAATGCCAATGCGGCACTTCTTTGGAGGTCAATGTTGTCGGAGTAGACCAAGGTGCTCAATGCCTTGAGAGGTCCATCCGAAAAGAAATCAATCTCTCCTCTGTTCTCTAGGTACTGTAGTAAGGCAGAGATTGCATCTCTTTCGTTATCGGCCAATAGCTGAGGGTACATGTTATCCTGCTCGCCTTTGGATAGACAACTGGTGCAGCAACCCATTCTGTTGTATGTTTTATGCTCTGTGTATGTTGTTGGTTGTGGTTTTTCTCAGTTGCAATGGAGAAAATAGGTGATGATGGAAAAAGATAAGCCTAGTATGTTTGCCTATTGTAGGGAGTTGAAGCGATTGTGGGATTTTTGTTCTGGGTTGGAAAGGTTGTTTGAGTTGGCGTGTGCTGTTCTGAGTGCTGCGATTGAAAGATGTTGAGGGAGGTGACGATGTTGAGTCTCTGCCTTTTGAACCTTGCAAGAAATGCCAAACGAATCTGAGTACTTGTGGATGTGTCTCTGTGTTGATGTTTGTTGTTTGACAGCGTGTGTTCCATCGTAGGCAAGGTACAGTACAGACGACAGGTAAATAACCAACAAAGAGTACATCTCGTCAAAATTTGACCTGCCCTAACAGCTTGTTTGAGACTGATTGCCTGATCTACGCACCTCTGCACCGTCTGTAGTCCGTATCTGTTGAACTTTCCAGTTTTGGATGCAACACTAAATGAAAGAGTAAGCAACTGATTAGAGATCAAAGAGTAATCAACAGATCAAAGGTCACGGTTGTACATCGATCGAACTACGTTATCCCAGTGAATAACACGTCCAATGGTTATAGATACAATTGGCAGAGTTATAACACTTGCAATGATTATCTAGGCTGATTGTGTTCTTGAGACTCTTGAAAGTAAACACCACACGGGGCAGTTACTTGGTTTCTCTCGAGCAGTGTTTTCCTTGTTGCAAAGACTGCCATACAGGATGATCCTATCCTGATTATACCATCTGAGCTAGGCGTTTGATTAGATATACTGCCCAACTCGATCAAGGCAACAACCTATGATCTTTCAACTATGCTAATCCAGCATGATCCATTACAGCATATCAATGTTCCAATAAGTTCATCCAGTCAGTGTACGAGTCTAAGGACTGCCAGCTTTCAGCCTACTACTTTAAGGATTGCCCATCAGTCAGAGCTAGTGATTCTGCAAACAAGGCTGTCAGAACGAGCCCAGATCAACAGAAATTCATTATGTAGTGAGGAGCATCCACGGCAAGTCATCATGGGCCATCAGAAGAGGCACCAATGGCTATATTCGATACTGAGCTTCATTAATCTATGCTGATAAGATTAGGCCAAAACCAGTTTGACCGTTGAGAGAAGAAAGGTGGAAGGAAAGAAGAAAGGTGGAATCGAACAGCATCCGTTTCTTTTTTTAAACTCTTTCTTTTTCTTCCTATGGGGATACCCCTCTCACCCCCCTGTTTTGCCTAGAAAACTTACAATACGAGTAGCTTTAGATTGTAGGTTCTGTAACCTTGTCCATTGGCACAGTAGAGAAATCAGTGTAAGAAGCAGCAGGAGAAAAAGAAAGCGTCAGTCGACCCAAGGCTTCTCGTTTCTTTCCCTGACTCTGTATACAAGTATAAACGAAGGAATTAAAGAAAGCTATGAACAGACAACACCTTCTCAAACAAGCGTGGGTCTTTTTAGCATACCGCCGTCGGTAAGCGTGCAAATCCCTATATACAGACCGGCAATTGACCCATGGCAATCGAATGTTACACCAAAGCTGACCAGCACCTATTGTAGTTTGCAAGAGTTATGAAGTGATTGAAGCGGCTCGCTGTAAGCATATTGTTCCAGCTGCTCATGCCGTGCCACTCTGGGACGGCTCCGGAGAAATAATCAGCGAGCTGCATGTCAACTTTTCATTCTTCCAAGGGAAAGGCAGCACGGAGATATAGAAAGAATCCACAATTGCAATGGCAGGTATCTGGCCATTGCACATGGAGAGCAAGCGAACAATGTGGTCTGGAAAACCCTTGTTTGGGCCACTTGACTGACCTGCGTGCAACGTGCTAACCGCTAGCCATGTGCAAATCTCCGGCTGGACCAGATTAAGAAGAAACAAAGGGTGGCTTTGGCAGGATATAACCACCAGTTTCAGCTTTGACAACGCGGTACCACCGAACTGCAACGTGGGTGGTGGAGGCAGAACCACCTGAAGAATCAACTTCAAAAGAAACCATGCATTCCAAAGGAGGAGAAGAAGTTTCTGCTTTTGCTGTGGAGATGCTGTTCAGGTGTGTACTGTCTGGCTGTCTGCCTTTCTGTTGTTTCAGGAGTAAAGCAGCAGACAACGATGCAACATCCTACCATTTTGGCTGTAGATTGAATCCATCAGACATCTTCAAGACGCAAAAGTGCCAACACGGAGAAGCCAAACAGACCAATCTGTTTGTGTCCGAAATGGAGGCGCAATCTCCGTCTAGAAAGAAGCTGCTGGCGGCACGGCAGGCCCGGTTCAGGCCCTGGTGGCTTTTTCTCTCGCCCCCCCTAAAAAAGAAACCGTAGGGCCGAACGCCGTGGTGGTGGGCCAAGGGCGGCAACCTCCCCCGAGGCACTGGGGCTGCCGGGCTCTCGGGCTGGCTGGAGGCCGCCACGTCGATTTGCCGGGCCGCTCCTTCCTTCACAGCAACGGTTGTGCTTTTTTTCAAGTGGTCCCTGTTTCAACCCTGTTAATTCCTTTTGGCATCCGGCAAAAGATTTCTTTAAACCCTTGGAGTTTGATGGCTACTCCTTTTGTATTGGCAATCGTTCACACCACCTCTCATGGATGTCACCCCTTCTCTTGAACCTACCCACCTACTCGGACGTTATATATACAGCCAGAGAAGACCTCTTTGCTCAAAAGCAAGGAAATGTCTCTATAGTCTACTAGCTTCCAGCTTCTCTTCTTAAAAGGCCTTGCCATCTCTATCCAATCGTTCGGTGATCACAGCATACCCACATCATGGACAACGAAGCAAACAGACTGCCGCCACTAAGCTCTCAGTTGAACATGAACGGATCTGCCACCATGGAACAGCAGACCTTTGACAAGGCTACTCAGGAACAGGCATTCAACGGAGGCCTCAACAGATATGCTTCCAACCAACTCCCAGGTTCCCAACAACCACCGCCACCGCTGTTGGCTAATGCCAACCTACCACTACTACAGCACATGTACTCGAACCAGAATCTGAATGGACAGCCAAACTACCACCCTGGGGCAGAGTTCCGTCATCACCGGCTGCTACCAGAGCAGCAGTTTTCAAACTTTCTTATACAGTCCTCCTCCGCCTCCCAAAAGAGAAGCGCTGCTCAGGACTTCTTTGTCACGACGAGTCTCAACAAGAGAAACCAGCTGATAGAGATCAGTGGAGACCCTCAACAGGTGAATCCAAAGAAGAAGAGAAACAGGCCAACGATATCGTGCATGAACTGCAAAAAGAAGAAGATCAAGTGTGACAGGGCAAAACCAATGTGTGGCTCCTGTCTAAGGAACGGGGTCAGCCAGGACAACTGCGTGTACATCTCCAGTCTACCTTCAGGAATAACACCGTTCCCTTCTTCCTTGGGAGAGCCTTGCCAGGCATCGCCTCTGATCCGAAACGATTCGCCAGATTCGTCAACGTTGAACAGTACCACAGATACTCCAACCTATCAGACCCATCCTCACAACGAGACGTTCTTCAAATCGCAAACCATCGAACAGCAATCATCCTCTTCCACACCACCCAATGGCAACACAAATACAACAGATCTGGAGGCAGATCTCAAGCATCAACTAACATTGCAAAGATCGGTTCATGAGCACACCATTGTGCAGTTGAAATCCCAACTGGAGGCTCTGAAAAACATGCTAACCTACCAGAAGACAGCAGAGATGCCGGTCAAAGAAGAACCAAAGGAAGATCTATCAACTACCATTCCAATCTTGGAAGGAATCGAGTTGGCAACCAACAGGTACTTGCCTCAGTTTGGAAGATCTTACAGGGTGATCAAAGGTTCTTCAACGGTAATGTTTGGACCTTCCTGCTGGAGAACTTTTATTGCCTTTGACGAGAACTTGGGAAAGCTTATGTCTTCCATCCAGGGAAACCTCAAGCGTGAAAGAAGACTTTGGAAAGAGTCCTTCCAACAGCCGGTCATCCTCCTGCATAACAAGATTGAACTTGAACTTAATAGGTCTGACAACAGGCAGGATCTATTGATCGGTATGATTGAAAAGTTTCTTGGGAAGTACGACGCCTTTCTGAATGTGATGCGAATATTCAAACACTACCTTTCGTTCCGTATTGTTTTTCTTCCCGACAAGATCATTGAGAAGATCCTCGAGACCCATTTCACAAAGGATCCAGCCACCGGCAACGTCAAGATCACAACTCAAGACAAGAAGATGGATTACAGCAAGATTGCCTTGATCCTATCAATCTACAAAGTTACAGCCATCTATAACCTCACAGCATGTGAACTGGATTCATCCCTAGATTCGGACGATCTTGCATATCTCTACTGTCTCAAACTTTTGGAAGAGGCCAAGGTTCAGACAAAGAGCAGCTTGAGTTCGCTCCTATCCTTGCTCATGATGTACTTCATAACCTTGAAGAACTTGAAACGGTCCGAATGTGGAGATTTCAAGAGTCCTTCGATGTTTGTCAACAGTGCCGTTGCAATGGCAATCACTCTGGGATTCCACCGTGAAAGGGATGCCGTTTCCTTTAGCGTTACCCAGAGTGAGTCGGATCTAATTGCATGCTTGGACAATGACGATTGGAGATCCATTTGGGTCGTTGTTAGATACGTCAACGCTGAAGTGTCGTTCAACTCTGGAGTGTCATCCTTACTCAACGAATCCGTCTATTCGACACAAGTCTCCAGTGCCTACGATGGCCATGTCGAAAAAGTGGTGTACTTTATGGATGCCGCAAACACAATGTTCGCCAGTCCTGACCATATCATTGCCAAGAGTGTCAACTTGGCCAAGATCGAAGCGTTGATTCTCGAGGTTGAAAGCTTTGTGTTTTTCGAATGCAAGACTTTCGAAGAGATTCAGAACAAGTCCTTAAGAAACTCTTCGACAACGCGTTACATGTGGCTCTCCCACCTGGAGATGAAGTTGAAAGCTTGGGATATTCTCATGTTCTTGTACTCCCATGTCTACGTGGTTGTCAAGTCTTTCAAACGATCTGTTGCAATGGAGACTCTAACTGAAAAAGAACAGCAGGAGTTTGCAGACTTGGAATCAAGATACTTCAAGAGATCCTTGAGATATGCTATTGTCACGTTGAGCATCTTGAACTATATCATCATTGACAGCTATCAGAGCAAGACAAACCTCCATTGGATGTCCACCTACCTCCGTAGTATCTTTTTGAGAACGATCTATTTGTTGAGCAGTTATATTGCAGAAGCCTGTAAGGATGAACCCTTTCCAGATTGCAAACAGTCGGCACGTTCAAGAACAACGCTCACAATAGACGATATCGATCTCCACTCTTTGGAAATCATCAACTTCCGTCATTTGTTGACAGGTGCAAATGCCAAGTCTGACGATGAGAGCAAACTTCAGTTGGTCAAGAAGACACTCGATTACCTCGAAACACCACAGTTCAAAGATGCACAGGCCAAGATCGAACTACCCTTTGAACATCCAAAGATGCTTTTGACGTTTATCAATGGATTCTTCTACAATTCCTCAAGGTCCAGCGTCAGTGCAGACTATACCTTCTTTGCCATCTACAAGTATATCTTTTTAACCTTTAACTTTTTGAAGGACCAAGGCTTGTCGTTGGACGAGCTTGACATTGCTGAGTTTGAACGTGCCGTTGAAAAGGTTGACAATAGTTGGTTTGCCCATTGAGCTGTCAATGGTTGGAGTCAAGTGGTTGTTCTCCTCTCTCTCTTTTGCTTTTTTTATCTTCAGCTGTCCATTGTATAATTAATTGTATCACCACAAAAGTATATTCTGTTGTAATGTTTACTTGGTAGATCCAAATGTATTGCTGCGTGGGAATTTTCATTACTAGTATACAGATCATGCCTCTAAATGGGCCTCATGGATCGAAGCAGTATCAGCTTCGGATGGCTCCTCATCATCACCACCCCTACCGATCTTACCATCGTTCAAAAACAAGGAACATACAAACTCAAAAGCTCCAAACCCAATGCCACAGTACATGATGGCCTTGTATGCATCGACAGTCAACTCTACAAGTCTGACAAAGTCTGCACTGGTTCTATCTCCATACTGAACATCCTGCAACACCTCGTCCAGCATCAACGGTGAGGATCTGTTTTGGATGTAGTTGCTAAAGACGAGTCCGCCAAAAATGGATCCACCAGCAACTCCAACGGCCCTCATGAATGCCGAGATGCTGGTAACAATGTTCAAATCGTCCGTCTTGTCTCCAACCTCCAACTGAGGAAGCAACATTCCGGGTATTATGATGAGTCCAAACGATACACCCGATAGGATCTGTGTTAGAAGTTGTCTGTACAATGGAGAATCCTGGTCAAGAATTGAAAGTAGGTAGGATGCCAACGGGGATGCAAGACCTCCAATGACTGCCGTCTGTTTGATGAAGTTGTACTTGAAGATGAAGAAAGATGAGACTGTTGAGGTTACCGTTATTGAGATGATCATCGGTAGAAGCTTTACACCCGAGGTGAACTCTGAGTTTTGCATTATGTATTGGAGATAGTTTGATAGGTAGACGCACTGTAGGATGAAGCAGACCTCACTGAGTAGTAAGAATGCAAAAGTGTTGATCAGTGAGATGTTTAGAAGTCTGAAAGGAATGAACGGATGGTCAATCTCTGTTTCCTTGTATGCAAACTCGTTCATTGCAAATCCTGCAAGTAGCACGAATCCAAGAATGATGAACACAATCACTATGGGGGAATCCCAGTCAAACTCGTTACCACCAAAGGAAAGACCAAGGAGTAGGAGGACCAATCCACCAGAGAGTAGAAAGAGACCGTTCATGTTGAGCATGGTGTATAGTGCTTTGAAAGAACCTTTTGCAGTTGCAATGGTGATTGCATTAGTGTTGCAAGAATCCAGCGTTGTGGTATCCCTTGGTCTATAGGCAAATAGTAAAACGAGAAAGCTGACTCCTCCAATGGGTAGATTGATGTAGAAACACCACCTCCAAGAGATCTTTTCACTGAATAAGCCACCGAATATAGGACCGAGAACAGAACTGACCGAGAATGACAAGTTGATGATGTTCAAGAACCAACTTCTATACTTCAACGTTGATATTTCGTTGATGATCAAGTATGAAAGTGTCGATATTCCCGATCCACCTATTCCTGCAATGACTCTACCAAGGATCAACGTGACAAAGTTACGGGAGACACCTGCCAACAAGGAACCCAATTCAAAGATGACTATGGATACAAGGGACGCATTCTTTGTACCATAACAAAAGGCAATCCTTCCCCAGATGAGAGAGAACACTGCAACCGGAAGGATGTATCCAGTAATGACCCAGTTGACGTTTGGAGTTTGGAAGTATCTTTGCAAGTTGGGAACTATTGTCACCACTATTGTTTGATCCAACGCTGAGAGAAACATCAATAGAAAGACCGAGATCATGCAGAGGATCTGGTAGAACAAGGAGAGTTCATATGTGGAGGATTCAACAGGAGTTGGTGTTGGTTCGATGGTTAGGGAGTTAGACTGAGAGTGAGTGGATTGGCTGGGCCTTCGCTTCTTCATGTCTTTCATCTCCATGCTGTTTGGGGTGGCCTGTTGATTGTCGTTTGAGGACATGGTAAGATCTATGCTGTCCTTGTACCTCCTTGTTAATTTTTCATGTCCTGTTGACCAATTTGAAGAGTCTTCGAAGGGATCCGATACGAGCGTGGGGAGAGGTGAGGATGGCAGGCCTATGTAGTTTGAGTTGTTGAAGACTCTGCTGTACAACGATCGGAGCACAGAAGTCATCGACAAGGCCAATTGTTTAGGATAAAGATGGAACAAATCGACTATGGGAAAGAGAGAATTTGTGGGTTCAATAATCAACAGAGTTTGCTTAATCTTCTGTTAAACGTTGATTTGGTGATGATCTGATGTTTCTTTTTCAAGGAGCTCAAGTGGAAAGTTGCTTTCTCGGCAGTGCATCGAGCCGAGCAGAGGAGGGCTGTGCTGAAGCTGGTTCCGGCTGCTACGGCTGCCGTTGCTAGTGCCGCTGGCGGTGTTTTGCACGGAGAAAGAAGCGATGCCCTGCGGACGGCTGATGTGGCACTGCACGTACAGACACGGAGTGGTTGAAGAGAACAAACAACTGGTTTGATTGTTTGACAGTTTTACCGATGCAGGAACATCGATCTTGGCAGAGGCTAATGGTCCATCCTTTAGGCTCGGATGAGCAACAGGGAGAGAAAGAAAGCAAGAAAAAGCATGTATGGAAAGGACAATCGTAGAAGCAAACAGAGAGGAATTCGTGTGATTGCGGATCAGCCTGTCAGCCTAACGGAATTCGCGCTATTTGGCATGACGATTGCCAGAATTCACTCTTTGAAACACTCCAGACAGTATATACACCAACCAATCGGTAGCCATAATACGATCTCATACACAGACAAGTGATAAGACAAGTGAACAGGTAAACACCAATCATTTTCAAAGGAACAGAACAGAGAAGAACCCTTGAGAAGATGCCCATGGCGAGCCGCGGGGGCGGGTGCCGTGCTTTGCAGGGGCAGGCCAGCAGGCACCGCCTCTCACCCAATCGCACCCAAAAACTGCACTCTATGGTAATACCAACAAACAGGCAAAGTTTTACCTTTGTATCTACGATTATATATTTAATACCCTTATTTGCTACCGTTTATTGTCCTGTTCATGTCTACATACCCCTTGTAACGACCTCGTACTCCTCATTTCACCACCAGATACCCTTGGACACTCTCCAATTCAATTTTCAAACTATTCACTATATACTTATATGTCACTCCAGGCATTAGCGCTCTCTACTTGTCTGTCTTGTTAACCTTCCCCCACAGATCACTTCAGCCCTTTCCCTCCGTTCCATCCTCCAGTCGCCACAATGTCCAACAAGCCTCCTCTAGGGAAAGATGGGCAACAGTCCTGGACAATACCGTCCTCCAGTGCAATGCGATCCATGCCTTCCTCTTCCTCAAACTCAACCTCAACAGCTTCTTCTTCTTCACTCTCAGCAACGGCACTTCCCAGACCATCAAAGGTTGAAAAGCTACCCAGAAAGAGAAACAGACCTTCCTTTGTTTGTACAAACTGCAGGAGGAAAAAGATAAAGTGTGACAGGGGTAAACCTTGCGAAAACTGTACCAAGTTGGACTGTGCTGACTCTTGTGAATACGGTCTACCTTGTGTTTCGCACCTCTTACCAGAAGAAACTCAGACTTCAAAGCTCAACGATACAACCTGGAATGGAAAAATCCTCATTCAGAATGAGGTCCAACGTCAACATCAACCGCAAAGTCTAGAACAGGCACAACTGCAACCACAACAGTCTTCAGCACAAACCGATGTGAATCTGAGATCAGAGTTTGAAATGCTAAAGGAGAAAATCGCCAACATGGAAAAGATCATCGGCAACCAACAAACTCCGCCTGTCACACACTCTATAAATGCCATCCTTCAGGCCTCTCAACTTCAAGATGACCACAAACAAAAGCATGATTTCTTTAAAGGGCAGGAGCACCGCAAGCAACAGCAACAACAGCATTCGCAATCAAACAATGAATCTTCAGTGCCGTTCTTAGACCGCAAGTTTGACCACTTGAAGATCTCATCCATGCTAATCAAGGAGTCAAGGGTTCTTTATCTAGGACCTTTGGCAATCAAGACAGCAATGGCAACTGAAAAAAGAATGAGCCATCTTTTTAAGCATACATATCTCTTGTTGGATGCAGAGAGACGTGCTTGGAAGTCCCAGCATTCTCTACCGCCAAAGTTTGACCTACCACTACCTTTAAACATGACATATGCCTCAGAAGAGGATAAGCTTGCCCATCTGGTGAATGACAAACTTACTCGCAACTATGTGGCCGTTTTGGAAAGAGTTGCTTATTTCGACTTGAACTTGAACAACATTGTGTTCAACGGTTGTATCGACATGGAACTAGTGTACAAGGCATTGGCTCTGACATTCTCAAGAGATTCGGCAGGCAAGGTTCAGTTCGTCAAACCTAAGAAGCCTTTCAACTATTCCCTTGTGGCCCTCATCACGGCCGTCATCAAGTTGCCAATGCTATTCACTTCAACCTTGAGTCTTTCAGAACCGCAACCTTTTGAACATCCACTTGAAGATCCAGAGAACACTTTGAACTACATCATAACAACATCGTTAACACTATCCAAATACCAACGCAAACAATCGATGCCTTCGCTTTTGGCACTTATCATCTGGAGAGTCATTTCCACAGTGTACGATCCAATAGCCGGTGATGGAGGTGATCTTTCAAATGCATATCCACTCTTTCAGATGCTTTTAAGTTACTGCTATCAGTTGGGCATACATAGAGAGATCGGTTCAAGCACAAAAATATTTACAAAGGACATTGGTGCAAAACCTGAACTAACAAACGTGGAATCACGCAAGAAGGTTTGGAACTACATCAAGCTCAACGATGCCTTGTATTCGGTCTATTTGGGCTTGCCACTGTTGGTGGATGAAAGGTTTTGTGATTCAGAGATGGATATCCAACCAACAAACCTTGTGGATGCTGCCTTGAGAGGCTTTACCCAGATCTTGAGAGAATGTTCTTTCTTGATGAATACACCTGCTGCTCTCTCCCTTAATGATGTCATTCAACTGATGGACCGGTTTGCCAAATTCAGTACCGATGTCTATCCATACAGCAAACTTTTGTACGAGACAAAAGAAGGGATGAGTGGTGATGTCTGTGTTGTCTTGTGTTGGATCAAGATTGTTTCTGTGTATGTGGTTCAGGCTTTACAAGGCTTTCTACAACATTTACTAAGAGATCCAAAAAGCTGGGCTCCAGGTGCCACCGAGGCAGAACAGAGTTTGGCATCAGAATTGTGTGATAGGTTACAGTTGGAAAGTCTTAGGAACAGCATTTCTTCGTTGGCTGTTATCAACAGGATCGTGAGGCAGGATGGTGTCTTCTTTTCCAACTCGAAGTATATCTGCCTCTTGAAACCTTGGATTCGTCACAGCTTGGTCCAATCATACATGGTGCTCATATTGAGCATCTTCAGTCAATGTGGGAAAGTGAACCACGATAAGGGAGGCTCCAGTGATACTGCTTCGAAAAAGTCAGGAGTGTCGACAACACTAACTCCCGATAACTCGATGGGAATGGCTTCTACAGCTTCACCATTCTCTGCCACCGGTTTGGCAGGTTTCGTTTCACCGATTGGTGTCTTGCCTGGCACAGGACCGACCGTGGGCAATGTTGATTCGCTGGAGTATTTTGGCTTAGACAAGATTGATTATGATTACCTGTTGAACCCAAAATCCAAGGAAGACTTTATGACGGCTGAGCAAGGTTCTAACCTTGAAACTTTCATGCAGAGAATCCAAAATACTGATCAACTATTGAAATTGTCAATGGAGATTTATCAATCGATTGCACAAAACGAAACTTTGAGGAATGATTATGGATTTTTTATCTCTCTAAAGTGTATCCTGATTTTATGCTTCTATGTTGAGTCGGCTATTCAGTTCTCTCACCTTCCATATTCAACTCCAGAGGAAAGACAGCAAATGATGGCTGCTATTGTCAACGATACAAAAGTGAAGATTGCAGCAAGGTTAACCTTGGGAGAGATTGACAAGGAGGAAATGGAAAACGTTACAAAGTCGTCTTATGTTGACATATTTATGAATTCCATCTTTGATACCGAGCTACAGTTGCAACTGTTCAACCAACGTGAAGACAGTGCTGATGGTGGCAGTGGTGTGGCTGGACCAAGCTCTGGAGAAAACCCAGGTCACGATATGTCAGGATCTAGCTTTATGACTTATATGCTCAACAATGCCGCTGAAGTTTTGAACAGGGAAGAAGGTGCTGGTGGTGCTGACTTGGACGATGGTTCGAACTACGACGTGAATACACTCTATGCCAAAGCCAACGTTGATCCATCTCCACTTCCAAACCCATCTCACCAGTCCATGTCTCTAGAGCAGCAACAACAACAACAACAGCAGCAGCAAGAGCAGCTACGTAGCAAGAGACGCCATCTTGGCATTCCTGAATCTCCAGTTGATTTGACCCGCTATTTACAAAGCGCCAAAGCCAAACAGCTCAACAATGTGGACAATGGCGACGGCTTCAATGCTGAGCAGGACGATAAGCTCAACAGATCGTACCAGATGTTCTTTTAATAGAGGGTGTTGTTAAGGCGTGTACATATTACCATACCCCAACAGACCAAAGCAATCATTATTTCCTCTGTGGGTAGAGCAACGAAGCAGAGGGAAGGATAAGACTTTAACGAACCTGTATATACATATGGGTCTTTTCCTCTCCACCTTGTTACTCTTGTTTTGTGTTTTTCCACCATTGATGGTGATACTGCGTTTGTCCTTGTGTGTGTTACTCTCTCTCATGGTGGTAACTTGTATCGACATACACCTATTATGACTGATGTTTTGTTCTGTATTTTACTAATTTGATATATCTGATTCAATTATACCTTCCTTTTGTTATCCGTATATGTTGCTCGCTGTGGCACGCTTCTTCTTTCTTGGTATGTGCCTTGTATGTTCTCTTGCATGCTTTCTTCATCACATCCTTCTGTAACCTTTTGAAAATCCATCTGATTTCTACTGACGGAGGAATGAAAGATTAAAAATCGTTGATGGCTCGATACCCAAAGCAGTCCCTTCATCTAAACAGTTTGAAATCTACTTATCACAAAGTATTTTTGTCCACAAGTATAACAGGCTGTTTGTACGTGTTCTCGTTGTCTTTGATAACTTGCCAACTGACGAAATACCTTGAATTAATACAATTATTTCAGACAGAGCAGTCCAGTTACGGTGCCGCACATAATGTAGGACTGTATTAGTTTCGAAGGTAGTAGCTGGATAGGGCCCAAGCTGAACCGTTGAACCCGTCAAATACATACAATCAACAAGGAAGTTTGATCAAACGCAGCAGAACCTCTACTACAATGCTAATTTGAATCGGCAAAGCTGTAGACATAAATGGCCAGTGACCATCAAGAGGCTTGTCAGATTTGAGAGTACAAAGTCAAGTGTTCAAAACAGATCCTGGGCATCTATGAATGCAATGTCATGTCTTCAAAATGATCACATTGACGTTCCAGCTGTGGTGTGTTCCACTTAGTTGTTTAAACAATTGAACAGCAATTTGGTCTAACAACCTGTAAATATTGAAGTCCAAATGTCTGGAGATGGCTGACTGCAAATCAAGAGATAAAAGAAGACGGGATAGGTAGTCAAACGGTGGCATGAAAACAGCCCCTATATCAGGGCCCATTTGAAAGCACGAGAGGTTCATGTTGATGATGCACACAAGAATCCCCAGTATGATTAGAAAGTCACTTGCCCATCATTTCATAACTGATACCTGCATGGAATATACTTCTATCAATTCTGGAAAGGAGTTGTAAGACTGATGGGTATTGTTTTGATAAGGGTGATGATCAAAAGGTTGTGCTGAGAGTTACTGTACTCAAATAGACACAAGCATACACACGTACCAGCCTTCGCTCTGGCACTGCCCTGGAATTTTGGCTGCGCAGCCCATGGCAGCCTGGTCTCTCCTTGCTCTCGTATGGCCATCTATGACCTCATATTATTGGGTTTAACGATGATTTGGTGTAGTGAAAAGTTGTCTGAACCATTTCTGTATGTTTAGATTATCAAATTTCAAACATTATCTAAGTATAGCTTTTGATTAGATTCAGTTAGCTAGTTTTGAAGTTCCACAAAGTTTGAGAAAGTTTGGAAGTTTCATTTCTCTTCTCAACCCAATTGGTACCTCAGAACACGCTGAAACTTTGCAGTTAATGAATGTATGACTGCAATAAGCGATAATACTTGTTTGATTGAAGACTTCTACAAAAGTAAGACTGTGGAGGCTGTTTTAGTTGCAACACAACAAAGCCGTTGACGTGACCCGTGCCCCACCACAGTTTACAATTGATTTCTGCACCCCCTGTTTATTCAACTAACTAATAACAATAGAGCAGCGCCGCCGCAGAGCCGCTCGGTCAATCTATTTTTCGGAGCTATCAGCTGAGAAACTTCGCTATCATTTTCTTTACTCTGGCTACTTCTACAAAGAAGGGTGCAATCACCATACTGTCACCTAGGGCTAGTCTATCAAGGGTATATATCATACACTTGCTCAGGATCGACTTCAGCAACAGCCACTATACATCAATATCAAAGGATTACAGTCACTACAGTCATCATCTTCAAACTTCTAACATCACAGCAATATAGCCGTCAGTAACATAACGTTTCAGTCACTTGATTGGATAACAATTGGTCTAACCGCCCGCACATCTTGAACTCCTGTGTCTGAAAATTCTATTACTGTATATTTATCCCCGTTCCAGAGTGGGATAGGTGGCAGAATACTGACTTGAAAACCACCCACGCAGAAAAAGTAGAGCTTAACAGTCACATTGAGGATGATCTACACACCCTCTCTCGGTTCTCATTTGCTTGATCCTTCCAACAGTCACAACATCACAATTAGTGTTCAATTGGAAAGTGCTGTTAGCAATGTTGGAGAAACTTTACGGTCTCTAATTGCTGGGACCACATGTTGGGATTGACCATCTGACTAGTCACCATCAATTGGCTCTTATGTTTCAGTACCTTGATCTATCCCTTACCCTATGAAACTTCCCATCACAGTTGCACAAACAAATCAAATAATGAGGTCACCTTTCGTTGATAACTGTGCATGTATGATGAGCCAGATCTGTGTCAAATGTTTAGATGAACGTATCTCTGGAGTGCGACATCTTCGAAGGTGTTGAGGCAACGCAGTGGTAGGTAATGCTGCTATTGGCTAAGATCTAAACTTTGGTTCCAGCAGGT